>QANZ01026932.1:0-12574 GCA_003254925.1 Chamaecrista fasciculata | reverse complement strand
GGGGGCGGCACTGCACAGGGGGAGAGTATGGAGGTGACATTGCACATTGTGAAACAAACCATTTTCAGTCTCTTATAAAATTTCACAATCTCAAGAAAATCAGGTCTCAGCATTAAGGCAGAAAAGGCTTCAATCACAAAATTGATTGAAGACTTTTTAACCCAGAAAGTAATATGCGAAAACTAAAGATACTTCGGGTGAGGAGTGTCCCAGTCTCTTCAGAAAGTGATCAATAAGTGATATTTAAGTGGGAGTGCTATCCATTATTTCTTTGAATATGCATCAACATAAATTATGACATATCAGTAACTTACAAGTTCTTTTTTCATTTGTTCTATCGTCTTCTCCAATTCAGTTATATGCTGACTCAGAGCCTGCACATTTCATAATCGATTAAATGTGACATCACAGATGTACAAGGGATGAATGGATAAGTAGTCGTCATAATCAAAGCAAGAACCTCATGGCGCTGCATGGCTACAGAACGCTTCAACGCCTTTGCCTTTGTTAGAAGGTTTCTAGGCCTAATAGTAATAGGCCGCCTATAATTTTTTCCACGATAGTAGATAATGGCAAACCCCTTGGGAACTCTTTCTATTGCGACAAGAATTCCGCCACTTTCATATTCCAGTAACCTAGCTGTGTCTTCAACAAAAGCAAGGGTCTTTTGTTTGGTAATCAATTTTACAAGCTCTCGATGCTTCCAATGTAAATGCATATTCTCAATGACACCATCGAAAACACCTCTGATACCTGGAGATTTTTATAAAAAGAAAGTTAGTTCTGAAATAATTCAATATTCCAACTTTCATATGGCTGAAAATTACCCACCAAGTGGCAAGTACGGTTTCATTCTTAAACCAACCCGGCGGAACATCACGCGCTCTTCATCTGTAATTGTTTCCTGGTCATAATCAGGACCAGCAGGAACCATGGAAGCTTCTATTTTAGCTAACAGCTTTTCTGCTCTAAGCTTTTTTGACTGAGCCTGTTCATGCATTTAGAATGGTCTATTTCAAAAAAGTGAAAAAAGAAATGTAAAAAGGACACAAAAGAATGCAACTTAAGCAATAATCAAGTAATTATTATATTATAACTTTAATCAAAAGTTTATGTACAAAAATCAAGTTACCAAAATTTCAGGTCTAAAGATGCCTAAACCATTGAAGCTCCAATTAATTTCTAAACAATAGCAAGTAGGCAATAGCCCCAAATATGTCATCGTAATTTCTTTGCTTGCTTCAAGTTTCAATTTTCAGATCTATTAATAGCTTCTATGGTATGTAAATTGTACAATTTAAGTGAAAATTATAAATCAATATGACGGCCAAAAGCCATTATGCTCTTACCCAATCAACAATCCAATGGTAATTTCAATACAAAAATTGTGTAAAAATTACATATGTCAGCTCCATCTGTGAAGCAAACTATCAATGATTTGGTCCAAGAACAAGGCTAACTGTCAACACAAACAAAGTACATTCTCAAGCATATAATCTTCATAAAACAAGTGGATACTTACAATACTGATTTTATGTTCAATTTGTTTGACAAGCCTAACACTCTTGGCTTTGGAAGCTTCTTCCATCATCTTCTCACGCTCCTCAGCAGATATTTCCCTTCCCCAGCGCGCCTGAGCCTCATAAAACTCTGCCAATGATCCTGCTTGTGCAGTTGACGCTGAAGGAGTTGCATCAACAGCTTCATACCGCACCTTCTCTTCAACATCCTGCACCTGTTTTGCTAATTCCTGTCTTTCAGCCAAAACTGCGGCAACACCTGTTGAAACAAAGTCCTTCCCACGAAATATTACTATGTAATATTTATTCCTTAGCAGCAAGGTACCACCTGTTAAGTTCTGGGCCATAAAAGAAAATAAAAACAATTTTATTGTATGCATGGACCAATAATTTTTTTTTAAAAAAACTGGCTTGTGTCACATTATGTAGATTCAACCTAGATAATGATATCAGTATCTTCAATTCAACAGAGATTCATCATCATAATTACAAAAATCATGATTTACTTTATTTGGTTACTTAGAACTGGAGAGAAACAATTAATTCTACAAATTACAATGGCATATTATTAATCTTATATTCAACTATTTGCTAGTGGATGATGAGAGTAATGGGGCACCAGCCTTTGAAGTGGTTCCTTTGACCATCTCTTCAAAGAACACTTAGATTACAACAAAAAATGTAATAATGCAATATTTTAATATACCCTCTCATTGCAAGTGTGAGGTCATCAATTAAGAGGCCTTGGAGTTAGACATAGCAGTAGGCTCACTATTGATTTCAATCAATAATCTCAGTGACTCATCGTTCATCTTGATAGCCTAGTATGTACATTAATTCAACAGTTTGTACTTTGTCCAGAATGCAATGCCTTCTACTAGATTCAAGCACAATTACACAAGAAGTGCTACTTGACAGGAATTACATAAAACAAACCTTTATCTCCTCAGCCATTAGCTTGTTGTTCGTATTCTGGATACCTCGCTTGACAGCAATTTTTGCAACTAAGCTTTTCTCCCAAAGCTTAAGAATTGCACATGCCAGACCTTGATGATTTCTATTTCTCCCTTTTATAAAGGCCAGCAAAGGATTTGTATCAGGAATGGAAAAATGAACGTAATAAGAAACTTTAGTTGATGAATTTTACCTAAGGCAAAATGACAAGGAAGTGATTTGGCAACCTTCCGTAGATTGGTCATCTCAGCATTGGTTAGTCGAGATCGCATTCCAGTAGGAAGAAGCCTAAATGGTGTTTTGTAACCAGGAACTGTAGGAGGAAGCAAATCGGCATCAACTGGAAGTATTCCTGTACCCCACCATTCAACAAAACGAGGGCCTAAACCATCAAGCAGGCTGTTATACTCTACTTCTTCCTCTGTCATGTTCTCAGCTTGTTTATAATGCCTCACAATTGGCCCACTCTTCTCCAGGGATGAACTTGCTTTCCTGTCTTCTGTTCTGGATAAATTGCCAGTGGAGACATTTGGTACAAAAAGTTCTTCAACTTCCCTTCCATTGGGTTGACTCTTAGATGTCGGTCCTTCATAATGGCTACCACGATACACCACCATCACACTGCCTGACCTCCATATGACTAGTCCTCCTGTTCGACGCTGCCCAACACTACAAGATGTTAATTCATATGTTCTGTAATACACTAGGAAGTGTGGAGACACAAGTATTGACTTCTACACAATAGTCTCGCACAGCTGTCACAGCAGCATGACATACTGACGTGGAAGAAATAAAGCCCAGGAAAAATATTAATAAAGCAGCAGTACTAGTCCTATACTTCATCACTTTATATACATTCTGTGGACCGTGGAAAGCTATAAACAAGTCAAAGTGAGACTTCTTGTTTATAACCTTCAAAAGCTGACTAAGAAATCTTAATACTATTTTACAGTGAGATGACTTGAAATATAAAATACTGATACCTTTTTCAACTCTTGCCAGAAAACCAATAAACAAGACAAACTAAAATAATCACATAACAGCGCAAGGATATCATAACATTTACAATTATCAAAAAGCATTATTGCAGTATGATTCATCAAGAGTTAAGAAAATATACTTCCTTTATCAAAATTTAGCAAATTAATACCAGCAGTCATATGTGAAGTGCAGGCCGAATGTTATTCAAATTGCCAACTCTGAATAACTTTACTGCAAGAGAAAATTTTCTAGTCCATTATCCACGAGAAAAATCTAGTTCCCTTTTAAAAAAACACAATAGATACTTCTGGTGCTCCTTAAGTCCACAATCACAAATAGTCTTCATGGTAGGCCGTAGGATTTTGACAGGTATAGTAAAAAAGTAATAATGTAATGTCCAACCACAAAAAGAAAAAAGGTTATAACAACAAGAAACTCTTTCAAAACTTCTGTTCTAAACCAGATTTGATCTATCAGAGAAGTTCTGAGTAGGAGTTTTAACTTTTAAGGGAAAACTCACTAAAAAGTAAAAAAATTGCAGATTCAGAGGGTTAACCTCATGAAAACTCAAAAATAGGATTCTATGTAATTGGCTCCTCTGAATTTCCCCCCGCCCCCCCCTTTTTTTCCTATACACAAAACAAACTGTTTCACTTAAGTGAAACCATGTCTTTTAATTTCATCTCTCTTTCTGAAGTATAAAAAAGTTTCAGAGGATCCGAACCAGAAAACTCACTAGAAACATTAAGGTGATAAGAATTTCGTTTACAATGCAGCTAACAAAAATTGAAGGAAAAACAAAAAATTTAAGAAATTCAATTAAATCAACAACAAACCTCAACAATCTCATGAGCAGTCTTCATATCCCTGGCAAGCACCTCATGAAACTTGAGCCTCACTACCTCCTCCTTCCTCCACTTGTCATGAATCTTCTCCAGCACAGCCTGTGTAATCCCAGCTTTTGGTATACTAATCCTCTCTCTTATGTTGATTCCTATTCTTCTCAATCTCCTCAATTCCTCATCCTCAAGTGTTAGCTCAGCCAAAGTTGGCGCCGTCGCTCTTCTTTTCTTCAACCCCTTCTCTTCTCCTTCCTCTGCTATATTTTTCTCCTCACCTCTCTCCCATGGCAAAACCATCTCATCGTGTTTATCCTCAGCCAATATAGCATCTGGTCGAACCCACTCACGCCTTAACAAATCACCCAATCTCTCCTCTCCGGTCACCGGTAATTCATCCCGGCTTTCCACTTCCACGTCTTCTTCTTCTTCTTCATCGTCAGACCCTAGCCCTAAATTACGTAACCGAAGAACGATTCTCTCAATTGCATTCTGTCCTTTATCCTTATCAAAATACCTAGTTTCAACTTGATCATTTGATTCCTCGGATTTAAGTTCGGCGATAGCTTTTTCGTTTGAAAGATTAGTAGCATTGGACCATTTGTTGATCCACGGAGCAGTTGAGGACTTAGATTTTTGAGAGGGTTTAGGGTCTTTGCTGCCGCTGTGCTCTGTAGTTCGGAGGGAAGAGGAAGGCCTGAGAATACGAAGCGATAATTTTGAAGGAGAGAAGAAAACTAAGTTGAGAGAAGAAGAAGAAGAAGAGCGAAACGAAAGTGGGAGTGAAGTCTTGAGAGGCAATTCTGATAATTTAACACTATTGAACGCCATTTTCAGCTGCAATGGATAAAGCTTCTGTGTCATTTGCTTCCACCTGGTTCTTGAATATCTTCACTCATGAGAAAGTTGCAGACTTTGCGGACACAGAACAATGCAGTGAGCCAGAGACGATAAGATATATTTTTTTTTTTTTGCACTCGATAAGATATTCTGTACTTGAAAATGGGTTTTTTTTTTTTTATTTGTTGGGTCCGATAATGAAACTAAAAACACTTTTTATCCGGATAAAAAAATCTTTAGATAGGAGACACACAAGTAAACAATAGATTTCTTTTTCTCTGTGTACAATAAACCTTAAACCCTAACCCCTAGGTGAAGAACACCATGAAATTACACAAAGAGTTAAACTAACTTTACAACGTTACAAAGAACTTCAAAACATTATAGTTATTCTTGCGTTAGACAAATCATAGCAAGAGCACAAAATATTGAATGTTTCTTATCACAACCTTTTTTCGTAGCAGAAGTGTTTACTGGTTCGCAAAAAAATATGTTGATCTAGCCGAAACAATTAGAGAGTTTAAATTGATTCTTAATCTGTAAATATTTAATAAAATAAACAAGTTTACTTCTTTTTTAATTATTTATCTTTCCCCAATGCAAATTGATTTTTCAACTCTTGTATGGTAGGTTATTCTCTTTGCATTTTGTAAATCTCTGTTGTTCTTCAATTCAAAAAAAAAAAAAGGAGGACTTTTGGAGTACAATGTCAGAGAATAGGAAAACAAGAAGTGAAATGAAACTAGGCTTTAAATGTTTAATGGTGAACATACACATAGTTTGCTCTGCTGATATCTAAACTATATATATATATATATATATATATATATATATTACTTACACAGTTACACCTCGCCTCCTGTAACAAACAAAAGAAGGTTGTGCTTCTCTCAAATTGAAGGAGAAAACTCATGAAAGAGAACAGAATTCTTTCCATGACCCAATATAAAAGTGATCAATAATAGTATATCCATATAATTAATCTAATTTTAAAAAAGTATGCTCTGTGATCACAATATATACTGATCCACACCAGAAATTCCGAGGTCTGTCTGGTGTGCACTATATGGTGTGTGTGTGTCTGTGTGTACGAGAGTAACTACAGCTTCATTTCCTCCTCTCTTGAGGAAAGGCTTGTTTGTTCTAATACCAAAACTTGATAATTTACAAATTAATCCGAGGAAGGGGAAGACCAAAGAAAACTATCAAAGAAACTATCCGGAAAGATCTAGTTATCCATAGCCTTACGGTTGGCATGTGCAAGGATAGAACACGTTGACGTTAGTTGATCATATAGCCGACCCCACCTAGTGAGATAAGACTTTGGTTGTTGTTGTTGCTATATGGGAGCAACCAATAAGAGAGACATGGGTCTGTTCCTGATAATTATCCAAAACAAGATTGTAGGCGGGGAAGAAAGATTTATCTAGTACTTGAGGCTCTTCTGTTGAGGGTAGGAGAAGGAGAAGAATTAATGACCTCCAAACCCAGTTCCTTTATTTTGCTGAGAAGAAGCATTTGCTCATTCTCCAGCTGGATTATATACTCTCTCTGTGTACCCTCAAGAGCTTCAAGCTCACTCAAAGCTGAAGACAATTCTTCTCGGTTTGCATCCTCTATTAAAGATCGAAACTTGCTTATGATCTCGTTTATCTGACAAACCTCAATTTAAACTGTCAGAACAATGGCATGAAATGGAAATGATAATAATGATAGCTTTACAAATAGAACAAGGCATGGATATTTATTATTCCAGTTTATTAGGCATGCATGCATGCAGACTATAAATAGCACTTTGATGATGAGGATTAGAAGCTCTCAAAAGAATAATATGGCTTAACATTCTTGGTTTCATTGGGTGAGTCAAGGTTCAATATGATAACTTCACCATAAATAGTCAGAGTGCCAGGCAAGCAAGTTTCCATCAGAGCTTCTACACACAAATTATAAGGACTAAAACTTAGCTAAGGTTCCTTATATCTTTACTATAAAGTTTTCCAATAAAAATTTGACACATGACAAAAAATTTGTACATGATTAATTATGGTAGAAAGGGAATATTAAACACACTTTTTTATATGACCAATCATAAAAGAGAGAGAATGTAAATCAGGCTTATGATTTAAAAAACTTTATAACAAAGATATAAAGAACCTTACCTGAACGAGTCAATAAGACTAATGTCTAATACTGAGTTATTTGAAAACAATAAGTTTTAGTGAAAATTGATGATATTGAGAAAAATGACATCAATTTTTAAATGGTCTTCAAGCTAATCAATAGTTCAATACTTCATCCTCACAGATGAATATGAAATCAAATGGTGAAGTGTCTTCAAACATGCAAAACAAGCTCACCTGGAGAGGAATTCGGTGTAGTTTACTTAATGAATGCTCAGATTCTAATCTTGGTCTCTTTAGAAAATCTGGAACTTTTCTTGTAATACGAATGTGGATCTCACCCCTTTTGACTCCTTGAAGAGGTATCCATTTGTCAGCCATCTGGTTTGGAGGCATCCTTTGATATTCTACTACACAGCAACCTATACTTGCTGTGGGTAGTAAATTATTATGATCCTTAACATGAAGTACCAAGGGACTGCCATCGTCAGGGAACTCTAAGGTCTGGTTCCATTGAGGATTTCGAGTTTTGTTTATAACCTACCAGACAATGTCATGCCATAGCTAGTAAGTAATCAAGTTTAGTAAAGACTAAGATAAAAGAAACATGAAAATGCAGAGAAAATAGCATAGAATGCACAAAACTCACTGAACTTTGAATCGTGACAAAGATTCCGTGAATTTTTTATTTTGTGCAAATAACCCTATTTGTTAAAATTTCCAATTGAAAAAAAAATCAATTTGTTTTGCTATCATTAATTACAACAATAATCAATGAAAATGAGTCATCTTAACAAAAGGGAATATTTGCACAAAATAAAAAATTCAGGGAGTTTTTTGCATAGTGACTAAAGTTCAGGGAGGTTTTATGCATTTTAGCCAAGAAAATATTTAGTATTCTAACCTTTGTCTTCTTCTTCGAATTTCCATAGTTTACCCTCACATAAGGGTCACTTGTCCCTCTGATATCGGCAGCTATAAGATCCCTTGCTTCAACCAGCGTGAGTTCAATCCAACCATTGCTTGAGCCCGGGGCTTCACCCTGGACGTTTCAGAGGAGAAAAGCACGGTTGAATGAATATGCCAGAGGTGAAAATTCTGCTTAGGTAACTAACTATAGTGATATTTTTGGTATTTTTTTTTTCAAACAAATTGAAAGAATTATATACCTCATCTACTGGAACTGCTTCTATTTGAAGTCTTACTTCTCCAGAACCCACTCTTTCAAGAGGGACCCATACATCCATGATGTTCCGTTCTGACAATCCTTCCAAATTTACATGTGCACTACCAATGTTTTCATCTCCAAAGATTTCTTCACTGAAACATTTTAATTTTAGGTATTCACCACCACCAATCTCATCAAACTCAAACTGATGATTCCAGATGGGATTTGACGAAAGAGAAGTCCTTGATCTGCGGACAACCTGGAAAGACGTTTAACAAAAGAATCAGATAAAGCATGGATACACTTTCACTGTGTGAACTACATTCGAACAGGATCCTTGGAATGAGGATCCCGTGATTATTTTGCCTCACTTCAGGCAATATTTTTAGGATTTTTTTTATGGGTCTTCAAGCAAACCTTCCTGATGAGAGGTACTGCAACAACTTCCAATTACATCCTACTAACTAGTATGAGGACTTCAATTCATCAGTCAAATGATTATATGCAATCAGAATCTCATGTATATCGAGTGTCACCTACCTTTCCATAATTCAATTTGATGTATGGTTCAAATTTTCCAGATTTGTCTTTAGCTGCAAGATTCCTTCCTTGCAAGACAGTTACGTAAAGTTTCCTTCCAGTTCTTGACAGAAGATGTGATGACACATTGAGTGATTGCGGCTGAGAGTTTACACGGAAGTGGTTCAAGCTATGTGAACCATTAGAGAATTGCCACTCTTTCACTACAATTCTCACCTTCAACTACAAAGTGAATAAAATATCCCAATTAGTCATGATTTTATTCTTATTCAGAAAAGGCGAATTATTCATCATCTGAGTTGCAAAAGCTATCATGATAAATCGGGAAGGAGAGAGCTTAGTATACACTTATCAAAAGTTAACCTAGTAATAATGAAGGGGAAAAAACATGGTACCAAACTTGACCAAAAGAGGATAGCATACTGGCGTTCACTAATTGTTTCATGATCTTAAATATTGTACCTCTCCAGAGTTGATGCCCTCAAATGGGACAACCATTTCAACTTCTTCTCCAGAAAACTCAGCATGCTTTGCTATGACACCAGAATCAGGTCCTATAGCCCACATAATTGTTGAATCGTCTTCGACATACCTCATCTACTCAGATATGAACGCTAAGTTAGCATAAGTAGCTGCCAAAAGAAACGGGCTCCAAAAATTAAAAAAAAAAAATTAAAGAAAAAAAAAAGAGAAGCTTGAGTGGATGGGTATTAATTTTAGTTGGTGACTGAGGTACTCCTATTACCCATAATTCATCATCCTGTGAATGGCTCAAAAAGGAGAACAAGGAAAGTACCTTGATTTCACAACTTCCTAGATAGTCATACTTCACACTGCTGCGAGGACACTCGTAAAGATTAAAACGAACGGTTCCTGAACTATCATGTAAAACCATATTAAATGCTCCATCCCATCTAGGAGTTGAACCTAGTCTGACATCTGTTCTCCTGGTTAATTCCCCAAGTTCTACCTCCACAAATGTTTGTAGGTCTTTCTCATCACAGTTGACATCTGAATGGCTATTGCTTGTACTGTCTTGTTGCCTTCCCCGGGAGCAGCCCCTGGAAAGTTTATTTGCTGAAATCACTGTAACATATATAATGCCTCCAACTGCCTTTTTCCTAAAATTTACTACAGGCAAAGACAAGCAACGGCGGCGAGGTTCTACCATTGTTTTGGATAAGGTTTCAGTGAAGAGTTTAACCTGAATTAAAGAGAAGTACATTAGCATCAAACATTAGGCTTGTATGGAGAAAATTAGGCAGGACTTTAGAAAAAAGAAGCTTATTTTCTCAGATAATCTATCAAGAGAATGAGCATATGAGGTCAAACACATAATGAATATATTTTATGGACAACATTTCTTAACTTGACAAATGAAATCATCACAGGAATATCGAAATTCATTTTCTTTTTCTGCTTTTTTTTTTCTTTCTGCAATTATTTCAACCTGGTCTAGAAATGACTGAGACATGGTATTTTGAAAGTAATTCCAGAAACTAAATTCTCTGCTAATACAAAGTAACTTCTGCTTCACCTTCTTTGTTTCAATCAAGTTCTCTTTCAATAGCAGTTCACTAGAAGACTATGAGAAGACTCTATAATAGAAAGCCTTTCATATAGGAAAACATGTCAATCAACTTAGTCATGTCGACTCCTAGACTATCTTCTATATGCAGCTGGAACAGAAAAGTGTACAAGCTTTTGATTCAGCTGAAACTTTGAGAAACAATTTCGTGACATAGATATTGGATCTGATTTTTATATCAATAGATTTGAGTCTCATAAGCTAACGCAATTTCGTTAGATCCCCATAAATACAACATATATAGTAAAGAAACACACCAGCCAAGAGGAAACACCAGGCAACACAGTGGCAGGTAGTGATTGACTTCCACCACTTCCAAACGCGACTCCTATTCTCACCTCAGGAGTTGACACAAATGAGTATAATAGTGCTTTACCATGTAGAATTGGTGAAAAGAGGAGCTGCAAAATGAACATGAAGATTATATCAATAATAAGAAAGTCGCCAATGTGGCTTCTTGTAAATGGGGGAAAATAAGTGGCCCAATTATTTTCAGAGTGACAAGTGTCATATACATCATTCAAAAAAAAATCAACAAAACTCCTCTTTATTTTTTTTTTTTCATGTCTTCAACTTTACATAATTTTGTCTCATTTCATAATGCATAAATTCCAAGAGAAAAATGCAAACAACATCACTAACGTACATCACCCTTAATATGAAGACTCTTTATCACAATCCGGGCAGTTCCCATTAAAGGCTTGGCAAGTTTAACGAGCATCAAAATACTCATCTCATTTGTGTCCCAATCAAGACCAAGTTGCAGAAATCGCTGTCATGTGCCAACAGATTGTTTATCAAAATTTCAGATATCTGGTAATATATCCATATATACAGTAATTAAAAGGACAAAGCGTGGACCTTTAGAAAGATAAGACAAACAACCTAGCAAGGCATGTGCGATAGAAGCCACAATTCTATATAGGAGGTATTTTTGGGATGTTCCAACGATAAATCAATTGCACCAACTTCTTGAAAAGTCTGATGAACCAAAGAGGTGGTTCAAGTTTTTGTTAACATGATATTTTGATTCAGATTCCTAGAGTTATGGTAGATTAATACTTAATTTTTGAGTTCGTCTTCTAATTTAACACCCCCTCCCCTTTATTTTTTTTAAAATTACCTTAGTTGGTACAAAATATGGATATTAAACAGTAGCCATGGTGGCAAAAGGGAGGTTGCAGGAAAGAAGCAGTGATAGCAGAAGAGAAGGAAACAAAATTAATTAAACTGTAGAAGCAAAAGAGGTCCTGCTATATTGTAGTGGTGGCAATGGTAGGAATAAATTCACACAAAATCATTGGAAACATTAACTAAATTCTGTTCCTCACATTTCAAAGAAAATGACAGTAGAACAACAATCCCCCCCTCTCCCCAATCACTCACACAGACACAAAATTAGAAATTATTAAAAATAATATTCTTAAATGAATGTCTAAAACGATTTATTACTTTACTATAAACTAGTAAATTTGAATGTGAACTGAAATGAAACCTGGTCACCACAAGTTAACCATTGCATGCCGTGAAGACCAAAGCTAGGAGGGCATGATCCAAGTGAAAACTCTTGCAGTTCAACTCTTTCCTATATGATGAAACATTGCTTTGGCTCAGAATAAATCTACCAAGTTTGAATCATCTCTAAAAGTTAAAAAGAATGGTAAAAACTTGGTAAATTATACCAGAAAAGATTAATGTACTTACTAGAAGTCCTGGTTTTCGGAGTTTTAAACGTTTCTAGAAACACAAAAGAAAACAAAAGTTAATTAGTTCATCTTCTACATATTCTACTTGAACGTGATAAGAGATGCTGATCCTATGTGGTATACTGTGAATGAGAGTCTAGAAAAAGCAATCCTTTTACTCTTTTGATTTTTTTACTTTAAATAACAGAAAAACCATAATGGTAACAAAATTTTTTCCCCTTTAATCATTCGGTTCTGATTCACTGCTTTTTGAATATGCATGTGTGTGAGTATCTGTAAGAGTATAAGTCAGTTAGTTGAAACTAGTGAGAGTTAGTT
>QANZ01026918.1:0-15060 GCA_003254925.1 Chamaecrista fasciculata | reverse complement strand
CCATCTTGGGAATTATTTTATTTTTTTGGTGGGGTGGCTCTTTTTTTTATTTTTTGTATTATAAAAATAAAAAAACCGCATAATGCGCCATATTTGTAATATCTAAGACCGCTACGAAAAGCCTTACGAAAATTAAAAGATATATCTAAATCAGTTAGAGGGATTTAAGAGATATGTAAAAATATTACGAGGTTAAACATGAAATTAGCAAATTTATGTAAAAATCTCTGTAGAACCACCCAAAATCTTAGATCAAGAGCTTTTCATTCCATGATTCCATAACGACATGGAACTTGAGCTTTCATTTCACAACTTTTTTGTAAAAGCAGAGTGCCATGAATGATGAGTTTTTTTCACATCTATTGTGTTTGAACTTTGAAGATAACCACAGTTACATATTACTAGGGGTGACAAATGATTGGGCTAGATTGTTTTTGGGTTGAGTTGTAAATGGTTGGGTTATAAATGGGTCAATGACTTATTACACATCTATATTTTTTAAATAGGTCATGGGTGAGTCCTGACCCATAAAATTAAGGATTGACCCAACCCAACCCAACCCAAACCCATCTTACACAATATTTATATTATTTGATTTATAAACTAATCAATTTGTGTCCTGCCTTAGAAATAAGAAGTGACTAGTCAATTTGTGTATTCTTCAGTAACTTTTAAATTATCAATGGAACAGCAACGCTAATACAATATTCATCTGTATGTCTACCCTACCAATTTATATTACTGAATCATAATTATTTCCTTCCAATTGCAGAGAAACAGAAAGAAATTAAGAAAGAATATCAGGATCTAGACATCAGAACATGCAAAGTTTAAAAGTGTTCAATCCAGAGGTGGGGAGGGGACATACAAACAGTATAGTGATTAATAAATTATTATGTGTTATCATAGTAGTTTTAGACAGAAAGATACACATATTCAGCAAATGCTTATTTGCCTATTAGAGCATAAATAGCAAACTCTACTGCATAAGTTCAGATTGGGATTCCCCTTCACATTTCATACCTTAACCAGATCAATAGGACATGGTTTCAAAATTCAATTAAACTCTACCCTCTCAGAAGAATGAAAAAAAATTATGAGAGTGATAATAATAATAACAATAACAATAATTAACAACAATGAGAATAATACTACAGTAATAAAACCTAACCTGCCTTACCAATAATTTGATGGTAAGATTTACTAGAAGCAATCACAATCTGTTGCCACCCAAGTTTCCAATTAGACAATAGGAAATTTGGGGGTTGCAGTATTCAGATGCATGGTTCATTCTAAACCAGAAACATGAGAACCCCTTAAACCCACATGTAAGCATTTGCCAAAAGATCTACACATACTACAGAAATGGGGTACAAGAAAAAGTAAAACAGAAAAGAAGCTCACATCAAGCTTATCCTATATTTGTAATAATTAATGGAGAGAAAATTTTACCATTCATAGAAGAAGGGCCACTAAAAACCACAGTATTTTCCAGCAGTTGCCAATTATTATCTGATGACACAGTTGAAATAGTACATACAAGCTGCTCACCGAATCCATGTGTCTCCAAACCCAACAGAGATGGCTGGAATAAAGCTTCACCAACAGTATATCTTTCCCTCCCAATTGTTATCACCTAGAAAGTACATCAACTGTTAGATCTTGTTATAAAACAATCTGAATGTAGAAAAACTAGTCAGACCCTTATATTCTAGATCCTCATTCAAGTATACAAGAAAGCTGGCTCCAGAACACTTTGATGGACATATTGCTACATTTACAACTTTTGAAAAATCAAAATCTCCTATACAATGGTCAAATATCTTGCCTAATTGAGTGCTCATAGAACGGTTCCTAAAATAGGGCTAGCTACATAGCCAATTCAGTATGATCATAAGATTAGAACAAAATTTAAGACTAAAAAATGATATGAAAACCAAATCTACTCCAAAATAATAGTTATCATCATCATTTCTGCTGATATACTAGTTTAAATAAAGCACAACAATCTTAATTCTCAAGTGCCTAATCTTGTCACTTATTCTTCAACCTCTCTTTATAATTTCACTTTAATCACACTCTTGGAAACACTATTAACCAGGCTAGGATGCCAGGTATACAATTATACCAATTTAATTAAGAGACAATATCAAAATCTACCAACCTAAAAATCAATATTAAGTAAAAGAGCAAGCATCATAAGACAAATGAGGAAAGTAAAAGACAGACCTGTCCATCAGGAAGGGTATGCTCCTCCACAGGACAGGAATCATGTGTCTTCTGATAAGCTAGTTCATCTTCAGAACAACATGAGTATTGCTCTTTTAGTCTTTTATTTTCTTAACATCAGACAAGCTGATAGTTACTCGCGGATTTGACTTGCCAAGTTCTTAAGCCAGGAAATTTGTTAAATCAACACCTCCAAATTCAAATCTTTTTTAGGCAATGTGGTGAACAGTGAAGAATCTCAGAGTAATCAGAGCGCAAGCAGAAAAACTTTAGGAGATGAGGGAAAAGATTAACTTTATTGATCAATCAAAGAGTTTATATACACACACTAATCACCAGAAAAGCTAACTAATATGAAGCTAATTACACAACTAACTAACTAATTACAGAACTAATAAATAACAAACCAACTATGCTAACTAACTAGCTGCCAGCTCAGATAAGTAGCATCTCTATCTTTATAAACAGCGCCTTCAATGACTGGTGCAATATCTGGTAATTAATCCAGAAAGATCAAGTTGAGCATATCAAGTAGTAAGCATAAGACCATGTTAATGTATGAAGAGTGATGCTTTGTCAACCTTATGTACTTTGGGGGTGTATGCAATATTTACTAGAATACGAACATAATGGAATACAGAGTTCTTTGATACAATTCTGTGGTTGCTAAATGCAAGAATCTTTTAGAGTAAAACTCCTCTCTCACCTCATCTTCTAAGGGAGAAAATTATGTTCTTGTCTTCTATGTGGTATCATTGAAATGGTTTCTTCAGAGGAGAATCCCTATATGAATTTCTAAAGGGAATTTAAAGGTATGTTGAGTTACCCTTTTTTCTTGGAAGAGGAGGAATACCTATATCATATGGATCTCCATGCTGGAACCCTAACTCTCAATGGACGACGCGTTACAGAGGAATTCTTCGCAACAGAGATGACAGATGGCTCAAAATATGGGTGGAGTGGATTTAACGGCAGATAATGGATGAAAATTAGGTTTGGGACCAACGGTGAGACGTTTTCAAAAGTTATGGGACCAACAAAAAGAGTTATGGGACCAAATTGAGACCTTTGCCAAAGTTATGGGACCAAAATTGCAACAAAAAAGTTATGAGACCAAATTGAGACTTTTATCAAAGTTATGGGGACCAAAAATGCACTGTAGCCTATTTAATTTGGTCTTGTTAAGAATAACTCATAACTCTAAATTTATCGTATTTGAATTTGAAACGAGAGAAATATGATCAATTTTGCTTGTTTAATTGTGAAATGAACGGTATACTTTCGAGATCAATTTGACATTGTTTGTTGACGGTCACAACTGAATAGAGAAAGTACTCTTTGGGAACAATATGGAGCTTTGAATTTTTCATATTCAAATTTGAAACGAGAAAAATATGATCAGACTCAATAGTTTGGACCAAAATGAAATATTTTATTAATATTTTAAATCAATTTAAACATTTTAAAATATAAAAGATTAAAATGAACATTATCACATATCTTTTGAACCAAAATGACCCTTTGACCGAGATTTTTTTTTTTACAGATTTGAAATCAATAATTAATAGAATTTACCTTTTAACAGTTTCAAATATATATTGTCTGATAATAATTTTTATTAGATATTATATCCCATTCCTTTTCAACTAACAATTTGCTACAATTTTACAATTAATTCATATCCAATGGCATGGGAAAATCTTTGTCCAATGCTATCTTTTAAAAATAAATAAGAAAAATCTCATCAAGATTGGTTCAAAAGAAAACTTTAAACCCTAACAGGATATTAAAATTTGATATAAATCAAAAGTCAAAATCTTAGACTAATGCATATAGTAATTAACCGTAACAAAATTAAATATACCAATTAAACTTTAAAATTTAAATTATTTTAAAATTTAAGTTTGATTTTAACGATTTATTTAAATTTTAAAATTTAAGTTTGATTTTAACGATTTGATTATATCTATATATATGGCTTATATAATTATCCATATCAACTTGAAACCATGAATCTATCTATATATATCTCTCTTTCTTCTTATTCATTGATTAATGGAGCCTGATATAGAGATGCAAATTTCTCTTAGTGATACCTTTTCTTCTGCTGCCAATAATAATAATAATACTGATGCTCTCGGTGATCGCAATGATGATCTTTACTTCGACATTCGAATTATCTGCATCCATATTCAATGGCACACATCGAGGGGATCTTTTTCTCCACAAACCTCAAACCATATTTTCTCAAATGTGTCAAACCATGATATACATTCTCACACTTTCATCAACAACATTCTTTCACGTGTGAGTGAGATTCCCGAAGCTGACCTTGCTAGCGTGGAAGAGGAAATCTTGTTTTCGGCTGAGGACTTGGTTAGAGATCCACGTAATTGGAATGTTGGGGTTTTGCCAATAACTATCATGGTTGGTTCTCAATCTAGGGATGGAGAAGTAGAAGATGATGATGAAGATGCTATTTTTACAAGTCTTTTTGAGGAGGCTGTCTGGAATATTGATGGATGTCATGGAATGAGGCCTGCTAGTGAATCATTCATTCAAGAATTGAAGAGTGTGAAGATTCAACAACAACAAGAAGAACAACAAGTTCGTTGCACTATTTGCCTTGAAGACTTTAAAGTTGGTTGTGAGGCTGTTTTTATGCCTTGTTCTCACTTATTCCACAGGAATTGCATTATTACTTGGCTCAACAATAGTAATTTTTGCCCTCTCTGTCGCTTTCAAATGCCTACTCGGGGTATGTAGAATTTCACTATCAGAATTCTCAAGAAGTGTAATTTGTGTAGTTTTGATGTTCAAGACACTGGAATTATGTTTTGGTAAATTATTGGATCATGATATCTCTTAAAGTGTACTTGAAATCTTGAATAAGGTTTTATGACGGAATGTAATTTTTAGACATTATTACGGAATATATTCTTAGGACGTGATTTTTATCCATTATCTTTTAGTTATCTTTTATCTTTTAGTTGGTTAGAGTTTGTTAAGAATTAAATTGATTCTTTAGATCTTTAAACATTTAGTTTCTTTTTTATATATTTGGTTCTTGAATAAACAAGAGGCAATTTTTTTAGAAGAACCTTCTTATTACTCGGTGGTTTCATGCTTCTATGTTTGGCGTGAGGGGCGTGATGAAAATTTATACAATGATTTCTACAATTAAATTGAATTTCTTTATAAAGAAATTTTAGTTTAAGGGAGGAATTGTTAGAATTTATTATAATATTGATATTGGAAGCATAAATCTCTTGCATCGGATTTGATTTTATGGATTTAGTTTGTTTTGGAGTTAGGAAAGAACGAGAATTTTATTTTTTTTTTCTTTTCAAGATGGACATTCGAAATCTTCATTCTCCATCTTGAAGGGTATTACGGAATATTTTGTTAGATACTTTTGTTTAATGACCTTGTTGCACCAAATTAAAGGACTTCATCCACTGTATATTCTATGTCTTCATCTCTCTCACACTGAAACATCTTCTTTGGGTCTCTGCTTTCATCATCTCAACCATTTTTCCCTCCTCTGTTTCTTCATGACCAATACTCAAACTGTAGTAATAATTTTAGTTGTAGAGTCGTTGGGAGCGATTATTGAATGAACACAAAACTGTAGTGATAGTTGGTCACGATCAAACTAATATCTGTATTCTGTCAACCTTATGTACTTTGGGGGTGTATGCAATATTTACTAGAATATCAACATAATGGCATCTAAAATTAGGATCTATAGGAAAATGATTTGAAGGAATTACTTATCTTCTCACCACATATTCAATGCTCTGTTTTATCTTCTAGAGACTTCTCTAGCTATTAAATTTGAGGGTTTTGGAAGTGAGATGGAGTACAGAGTTCTTTGATACAATTCTGTGGTTGTTAAATGCAAGAAAGAATCTTTTTGAATGAAACTCCTCTCTCACCTCATCTTCTAAGGGAGAGAATTATGTTCTTGTCTTCTATGTGGTATTTTCATGAAATGGTTTCTTCAGAGGAGAATCGCTATATGAATTTCTAAAGGGAATTTAAAGGTATGTTGAGTTACCCTTTTTTTCTTTGAAGAGGAGGAATGCTTATATCATATGGATCTCCATGCTGGAACCCTAACTCTCAGTGGGCGACGCGTTGCAGAAGAATTCTTCGCGACAGTGACACAGATGGCTCGAATTCACTATGTTTTGTTTTGTGTTCTTTCTGAAAGTTTTTGGTCAAAATATTTCCTTTTTCCTACATTAATCATATTTTTCTTGTGTCTCATTTCAAATTTAAAGAACTTGTTAGGTATAACTGATAACTCTGAATTTATGGCATTCGAACTTAAAACGAGCGAAATATGATCAATTTTACTTGTTTAATTGTGAAATGATCGGTCGAGATCGATTTGACATTGTTTGTTGATAGTTTCAACGGATAGAGAAAGTACTATTTGAAAAAAATACATAGCTCTGAGTTTATCACATTCAAATTTGAAACAAGAGAAATATGATCAGACTCATTAGTTTGGAACCAAAAAGGGAAATTGCATTTACCCAACATGAACTATGTGTTCAATTGTAATGTCCCCACTAATATATGAAAAATAACAATTAACCCCTCAATTTAATAATTTTGTAACAATGTCCTCACAACCGTTATTAACACTGTTAACTTTTTTATCTTGAACTCTTTGTAAGTTGCATAAATACTTTATAAAATGGTTAAGTGATATAATTTTATATACCATGTGCAACTCACATGAGACTTAAAAAAGAAAAAGTTAACAGTATTACTAATGGTTGGGGGAACATTGCTAAAAAATTAATAGATTAGGAGGTTAATTTTTATTTTTCATAGATTAGAGGGGACATTGCAATTGAACACATAGTTCAGGGTTGGTAAATGCAATTTCCCCGAACCAAAATGAAGTATTTTACTGATATTTAAAATCAATTTGAACATTTTAAAACATAAAAGACCAAAATGAATATTATGACATGTTTAGGACCAAAATACCCTTTGGCCAAGGTTTTTGTACAAAGTTGACATCAATAATTAATAGAATTTACTTTTTAATAGTTTCAAATATATATTGTTTGATAATAATTTTTCTCTTCTAAGGTAAGGAGTGCAAAAGTTCAAAGTTAAAACTGCTCTCTGTAACTACTCCCAACTCCTGCTTGCCTTCTACTTTATAATTAGTGTTCTTCTTCTATTGAAGAATGCAATTTTGATTCTTTAAAATTACTCTTTAGCTTCCTAGATAATATTATTATTAGAAGTTGTAATTCTTTTCTATAGAATTTATCATTACTTCTTCCTTTTCTATATGTACGGGAGACATAACTACTGTCTGCATCTTTGAGTATATGAAAGATTTTGGTGCGTCTACATGTTCGACCATGACGAAGATTGTTCACCGACATGTTGATGGTGTTGGAAAATAGTTAGTAATTAAAGTCTCACATTGGGTAAGTTGAAGGGTTGAGAAGAGGGTTCATATGTGAAGGGTCATAACTCTTCATATGTGGATGGTTGTAACAGTTTATTGAAAAGTTATGAATGTTGAATCATGACAAGTTATGACTAAGGTTGGACATAAAAAGATGTGAGTGTAGAAATCCGAAAGGTTGTACCTCTTCAGTTTTCCCTCTATAAATAACATCTCTTCTCTCAAACAGAAAATCGATCAAGAGATCTCATCTTCAACTTTTCTTTCACAAAATTGTGTTCATAAGATATTATAGTTTTGCTGGCTATAATATCAGGCTTTGTAAAATCCTGGAGGACATCTGTCATACAAACCCAGCAGCAATTGAACAGTGGGGGATTAATTTCCTTAAGGACAGCGATCACACTATCAAAGCCTATACTATATTTCTAACAATCTTAAGGAAATTAAATACAAGATGAAGACTATTGGAGTAAACAAGTTTTTCAATATTGACGTCTTTAAACTCGATCGCTTTGATAGTGTGGAGATAAGAGTGATTTTAGATGAAAGAGAAGTGAAGATGGAAGAATATTGCTTTTAAAATGGTAATGGTTATCTAAGGGCAAGTTGATTAAATTGTTCACAGTTTAGTTTTCCATGGCTATTGCATCCAGACTTGAAGATTCTAATACAAATATTATGAATAAGCAAGTGAGTGACTTATGAATTCTTGATGAATTATCAAGTTTTGATGAATTCTTGAGAAGTTTAAAATGGTAGATCCTTTCCTCATTGAAAGACGATCAAAATCATCATTGAAATAATATGTTTTGGTGCCGTAAGCAAAATATCATGTTCGATGAATTATGGTGCCAAATCCGACTTGGTTCGGAGTAATATGCCGTATTTGTAGTTTCATATATATATATATATATATGTATGATGGAGAGGCAAAATGGGTCCAGTAGGTCAGTTTATAAAACTCAGCGCGTTCAACCTGATCATTTTGGGTCTGGTTGCATGACTTGAATAAGGTTAAAGATGAATCCTTGTAAACTGTTGTTTACAAGAAGAAGTGCTTTGTTATCAAGGACGAAATTAGGAATTGTAGGAGTAGAGGTTTGAACCCATGCTCATTGGTGGGCCAAATACATCATCTTCACTAAGCTAAAAGTTACACTTTAGTCAGTTGTGGTCACATTTTATATATGTTAGCAAAAATTNGGGGGGGGGGGGGGGGGGGGGGGGGGCATGGCCCCCACTGGCCCCTAGCTCCGTCCCTGTTTGTTATCATCATTTAAAAAAGAAAGAAAGAGAAATGTCGTTTATGACTTTGGAAAATGAGTCGCCACCAAATTTTTAAGAAAAACTTGGAAAACTATTTTTATGAAAATGATTTTGAAAAATGATGGATAAGGCAAAAATTGGTCTCGAACCAAAGACGAGTTCGGGAGTCATTTGAGTCATGGGGAAGGTGTTAGGCACTCCACAACACTCATCCAAATGGACGGTTACCTTAAAATAATTATATAAAAATTAAATGGCCTTATAGTTTAAGATTAATCATCATAAGAAGTTAGATAAACAAAATAAGACAAAATCACGCAAAAATTTGAATAAGAAAAAATTAAAATAAAATAAACAAAAGGAAACGAACACAAATATTTACAGGATTGGACTTGACTCAAGCAAAGCCTAAGGCCTACGTACCCGGTTAGGGATCAAAGTCCACGTAGTTCGGAAATTGGTTAAAATGTTTTTTTTTTTTAGAAAAAGAAGATAATAGTCTTAATTGATCATATCCAAAATCGGGTTGATTGATTTGTGATGAATGATTTTAGTCATGAAAAATTTAGATTAAAATCTAATTTCTCTCAAACCTTTTTTATGTTTAATTATTTTTGTTAAGAAAATATAAACTTGATTTGAATAAATGATAACTAAAATTGAATTAATGAATTGGAAATATTGACCTTTTGGTTATGAAAGATCCAAATCAAAATTAGTTAATCACATGATTTTTATCTATTTGTCTTTTTTATTTTTGTTGCTTCTAGAGAAAATAATGCACATAAATATGAATGCTCATAAATAAAAAAGATAAATGAAAAAGGAAGGATAATAAAAAAAGAAAGGAAAGAGAGAGAAAGGGAAACAAACATTAATAAAGAGAGAGAAAGAGAGAGAAAGGGTGTTTTGCCTTAATAGGCAAAAAACCCTTTCATGCCCCTAACGTTTGCAGTAATTTTCTGTTATGCCCCTAACGTTTCATTTTGTTCAGACATGCCCTCAATGTCCAACCAATGTTTCAATTATGCCCTCAATTTTGACTAAATGCACATGTGGCAATTTTTTTTGCTAATGTGTCATTTTTTTTGTCTGACTTGATTACGTGGCATCATGACTGGACATTTTTTTTTTCAACTTGGCATGATGAATGGATTTCCAACGTGGCATCTAAAAATACTAGAGTTTGTTTACCGCATAGAAGTTCTGTTTCTGTCTCTCTTCATCTCCCTCCATCATCCACACTCGATCCTTGAACAAAACCTCTTTGTAAATCCAAAACCCTAAAACCAAAATCAGTAACAACCCCACGATCCCCAATCCGATACCCAATCCTCTAATCTTCCTCTTGTTACCATCATCAGAGTTTCTGTTAGATGCAGAAGGAGACGACGCAGGAGGAGACGCCATCGCCGCCGTCGAATTAGGCTGAGATAGCTCCGGCAATCGCGAAACCGGAACGAAAATCGTGTTGAATTCCCTGAAATTCCTCCGATTCGCATCAATTATAGCCTGTTTCGTCGATCCAAACTTTTTAGCGGTGGAATCTACAGTATCCGACAGCTGAAAGACATACGAAATCAGGTAATTCTCACCGTTCTTAAATTTCGTTGTGTTAGGGCACTTACAAAAAACAGGAAAAATAGCGTTAACACCGACAATCAAATTCGTCAGGATAAGATTCGAATTCACGAGTTCAACAGATTGGTAAGTCGTTAGGTTTTTGAACTTGTTGGTGGAGACGACGTAGAAGGTGTCGCCGCGAGTGATGGTGTAGGAGATGTTGGCGTAAGAGATGGCGTAAGAGGAATTGACGGAATTGCAAGAACAAGAAAGAGGAACAAAAAGTGATTGGTCGGCGACCAAAGGCGACGACGGCGAAGAGATGTTGCTAGGGTTTGCAATCATGAGGCCGTTGACGGCGAAGAGGTCGCCGATGGAGGCGAGATCGAGGAAATTTGGAGATGAAGCTTGGTAGAAAGCGTAGGATTGACATCTGTAGGTAGTGTTTTGGTTTGATGGACATTCATAGCCTGTGGTGTTTGGTTCGATTTTGGTGGTTTTAGCTTGTGAAGGAGGAAGAAGATGGAGGAAGATGAAGATGAAGATGAAGAAGAAGAAGATTGGTTTGCTATTTCTCATGATTCTTCAGTGAGTTTGGTATATTTTGGTGTGATTTGCTCAGTGATGGGTTTTTATTGTGTAATTTTGGAAGGAAGTCACGGTGGAAATCCATTCATCATGCCAAGTTGGAAAAAAAAATGCCCATTCATGATGCCACGTAATCAAGTCAGACAAAAAAAATAACACATAAGCAAAAAAAATTGCCACATGTGCATTGAGTCAAAATTGAAGGCATAATTGAAACGTTAGTTGCACATTGAAGGCATGTCTGAACAAAATGAAACGTTAGGGGGATGAAATTGTGTTTTGCCTTAAATATATATATATATATATATATATAATGAAAAGCCTGATTGAAACTAAACAAATGCAGTTAGGGGTGTTCAGCGGTTCGGGCCAACCCGCCAACCCGCAAAAACCAACCCAACCCGCAGGTTTGGGTTGGTTTGGTTTGGGCTGGCGGGTTGGTTTGGTTTGAAAATTCCTAGCCCGCAGTGGTTTGGGTTGGGCTGCGNTTTTTCTATTTTCCTCTATTACTAACTTCACTTTATTGACTTATAATAATAAGAAATCTTTTTTTCTCAAAATTCAATACAAAAAAATTGAAAGATTAAAAAAATTGTAGAGTCAAGTATTTTTTTTTTTTTTTTTAAAAATGTTTGCAAATTGGAATGGGCTAGCCCGCCAACCCGCCCAACCCAACCCGCCATTGTTTGGTTTGGTTTGGTTTGGGCTAAAATATTTTTTTTCCAAAACCCAACCCAAACCAACCCGCCCTTAAAAAATTTCAGCCCAAACCAACCCGCCCTAAACCCAACCCAACCCAGCCCGCGAACACCCCTAAATGCAGTGATGGCGTGGAGGTGAGGAACGAGAGAGCAAACAGTAAGAACTATATTTTAGCACCCAAAAAGAAAGTCCTTTTTTTTATGTTTAGGTCCTTTTCTCTTTTGGCAAAGGGACTAAAACGTAAACATAAGAGAGAATAGTGGGTGCATTATGTAATAAGAGCATAGGGATCAAATGGGAGTTGGGAGAAAATGCAGAATGATCCCTGAAAGTCTGTATTTACCAAAACTTCTCTCATGTTTCAAAATTTCTTCATTTCAGTCCAAAATAATTTGCATTTCAGTCCCATTAACTAACAAAACGTTTCAGTTAGGTCCCTGGCAGCAAGAATTAAATTGCAACAACACATAGGGGACTTTGAAAACATCACGTTTTAGTCCTTCGACAAAGAACAAACAGAAGAGGATCAAATGAAAAACGAAGACAAGTCAGAAACACACAAAATAACGAAAAAAGAAGAGATCCACAAATTGAAAACGCCAACTCCGCCGGAAAACTTGAAGAATTCGCCGGAAAACTCAAGAATCGACCGGAGAACTCAAGAGTTCGCCGGAAAACTCAAGAGTTTCCAGCAAGGAAGAAGACTTCGACTTTCTCTCCTCCAAAAAATCTCTCTGTTTTGCTTTCGTTTTCTTCCTCCCCTCTCTATGCCAAGCTAAAATCCTCTTTTATATAGCATTCACAACGCTCAAGCTAAGTGGCACTTCCTTTTTGTAGTTTTGATGATAGAGACGTGAAGAGAAGGGAAGAAAAGAAGGGACTAAAATGGGTATGGCGTGCAATGAAAATGAGAAAGTCATCACGTGGATGTGATTTAGTTGAGAGGAAGAACTTTGGCGGCTAGGGTTTCATGTTGGTGGAGAAGAGATGAAAGAGGAACAAGAGAGAGACATAAAGGGTATACTTCCTTTGTTTTTTTAGTTATTTTTGTTTTTTTTTTTAATTTTCTTTTGCTTAATTAATGAAGGGATGAGATAAGTGAAGTGAGTTTGTGTGGATAAGTGGTGAGTGTCGTGTGTGTATTTTATTATTATTATTTTTTATGTGAATTAACAATTTTAAAAGATGCATTATTATTTGAAGAGATGGATCTAATCATGTAAGAATATTTATGGAGAGAAAAGACATAGTTATTTAGAGTATTGAATGAAGAGAAAGGATATGACTATTCAAACAATAAAAGTTATTATTTGAAGAGATGCATCTAATCATGTAAGAATATTTATGGAGAGAAATGACATAGTGATTTAGTGAGTAAAAATTATCATTTGAAGGGATGCAACTAATCATATAAGAGTATTCATGAAAAAAAAATGATATAGTTATTCAAAGAGATGAAAAGAAATGACACTTATTCAAAGAGTAGAAATTAGGACGTAGTTATTCAAAGAATAGAAGTCATTATTTGAAGAGATGCAACTAATAATATATAAGGGTATTTTAGGAAAAGAAAGTTGACACCAACCAACACTTTTAAGTAGTAAAGATATTTTAATCAAATCATATTTCTTTCTCTGATTTTTTTGCTTTCAAGAGAAACAAATTATTATATACTTCAATAAATTAACATACTTTTGTAACTTTTTTTAAATTATTCTTGATATCACCGTAACAAAGTTAAAATATATAGATTAAACTTTAAATTATATATAAAATACATTTTAAGATTACTTTTTTAAAACTTAATTTATTTAATTTTAAATCAAATTTGATTAAAGATTTGACTATATTTATAGTATCTATATATATAGATTTTCTGCATATCAACTTATCACCCTATAGCTACCTATATCTTGAACTTTTTATTATCTAACTAATAATTCGTTCTAAACTTTTGTTCTTGTTCATCGATCGATGGATCGGAGTCTTGTAGTAAATCCGAAGAAGTCACGCACACTTGTTGGGTTCTTCCACTACTAACTTGTTTTAGTAATACTTTTAATTTTTGTTCTACTACCTATACTCTAGAATGCCCTCCTCCTCTCAATCCTCGTGATGATGAACTTTATTTCAACATTCGACTCACCCACATCAAATGTCGACCTCCTTATCCTTCAGAAACCTCAAACCATATTTTCTCAAATGTCTCAAAGCATGATTTGTTTCAGCCTTACACCCTCACCAACAACCTTCTTTCACGTGTGACTGCTCTTCCCGATGACGCGGAAGCGAAGATCTTGACTTGTGTCGAGAACATGGTTAGAGATCCATGTAATAAAGATATTAGGGCTTTGTCGATAAATATCATTGTTGAATCTCAAACTACGGTTTATGATGACATGGAAGAAGTAGATGAAGTAGATGATGACATGGAAGAAGTAGATGATGATGATGATGATGACATGGAAGAAGTAGATGATGATGATGACATGGAAGAAGTAGATGATGATGATGATGAAGTTTTGGAGGACTCCTTCATGGATGTTACTTATGAAAGTATTTTGGAAGAGTCTTTATTGGATAATGCTAATTATGAAGGTTATGGAATGATGCCTCCTGCTAGTGAATCATCCATTCAAGAACTGGAGAGTGTGAAGATCCAACAACAACAAGAAGAAGAACTTGGCTGCACTATTTGTATGGAAGACTTTAAAGTTGGTTGTGAGGCTGTTTCTATGCCTTGTTCTCACTTATTCCACAGAGATTGCATTATTACTTGGCTCAACAACAGCAATTTTTGCCCTATTTGTCGCTTTCAAATGCCTACTCGGGATATATAGTTAATAGGATACATAGAATTAATTACTATAGAAGTTCATTCTCAAAATTCTCAAGAAGTAATTTGTGTAGTTTTGATGTTTGAGAAACTGGAATCTATATATATATATAAAGCAGATAACTTTCCACCAGAAGCTGCCATGTGGACCTAATTTTTTTTTTTGTTCACTACTTTGCTCATTAATTTCTCTAGCTATCTTCATCCAATAGAAATCCTCCTTTGCATTTTCCTGTTGACCTTCTATCCCCCCACCTAAATCTCAACCAATAGTATTCTTTGTTTGAGTATTTCTCTTCCATTTATATCCCCACTCACTACTAGAGAAAAGCCAATTAGCAACGTCCAAATCTGTTTCTAAATCATAAAATTTCGTTTCTAATTAATATTTAGAAACGGATTTATGCCGTTGCTAAATCCGATGAAAAAA
>QANZ01026912.1:0-14782 GCA_003254925.1 Chamaecrista fasciculata | reverse complement strand
GCCTAGGAGCACCTATTGAGAGTGAAAATTCGCCTAGTCCTAATATTGTGAGAGTGAGTCGAAATTCTTGAAAGAGAATTGGACCTGCACCTATCATATTAGTACTCCCCAATCAATCTTGATAATCAAGAACAGTTCTTGATTATTCAAGAATCATAGATAGAGTTCCCGTATTCACTTGGGAAGAAGTGAAGGAGGCTAGCACCTGGGCATCTGCCAAACTGCTCGTGTGGATCACCGGTAGAGGAAGGACACTCAGTGGACTTCTCAAATTCGCCAACACGATAAGTCACCGATTGAAACTAGGTAAACATCTTTTCTTACCTGGTATAAACATAGTTAGTGGATCCTGGAAGGAATCACAGAGTTAGCTTTTTATCAAGTTTTGTCAAGTTTTTAATTTTTCATTTTTCCGCTGCGCTCCCTCTGTGATTTCCCAACAATTTGCCCCGCTGGAGCTGGGTTTGGCAGCGCCGGGGCTTCCTGAATTATCGGGAATCCGGGCGGAGGAGCGAGCGTCGAATCCTGCACGGATTGAGTCTCTGAGCCTCCCGAGGTTTGATGATCAGCTGGAGTTGATGTCATTTTTTCTTTCTCTTGTTCAGATGAACATGTAGCTTAAAGAAGACATATAAAGAAAAATTATACGTGAATTATCCCAGGAGTTCATCCCGTTCAGAAAAGAAAATCAAGACATAAACCAGCAATTTAAGATAAAGATTAAAATAGGACTTTGTATGAAAGTCCCCACAGATGGCGCCAGTGATGAACTTGGTTCTGGCCGGGGGTCATTACCTGGTTCGGTGAGGCAACTCTGGGTCGGAAGTCACCTGCAAGTCAATGAACGCACAGGGGTGGACCTGCGATTCACCTCCGATGCTTAAGTTAGTAAGGGATATGAGCTCAATAATCTCAATTGACTGAGTAAAGAGCGTACCTTTTTCCAGTGTGAAGGGTTAACCTTTTATACTGGCCGAGGATGATCTGGCGTGATCTTGCCATAAATGCCTGGATGCTTGATTGTGATCCTGGCTGATCTGATTGTGATCCTTGGCTCCCACGTAATTTCCTTTCCTGTGAAAGGTGGCTTGATGGCTAAGGCGCTATCAAGGGAAAGGATCTCTGAGTGATTTGCCTTGATTGACAGCGGATCCTGATCGATCCTTAATTGGCTCCTGATTGATTCAGGGAATGTTTCCTTATTTGCTGGTGCGTGGGCACCTACACCCTTCGTGACTGTGGGCGTCCACACCTGATGGCGAGACACAGGGCGTTCTTGCCTATGTGATCCATCTGATGGGTCTGTAGCCTACTGGATCAAGGGCATGCTCCGCTATTTGGGCCTCCTAATTATTGAGCCTATTATCAATTTTCTCCTTATTTTATATATAAAGTGATTAAAGACCCTAAAGTTATATCTGAAAAAAAAAAACCCTAAAGTTATATATTATAATACCAGTGGGATTGGTAAGAAAAGCATTTGTAAAAAACACTTATATTGAATTTTGATAAATGATGATTTCTCTAGAAATATGTGTTTATGCTAAAATTATGAATGATGATTGTGTTACCACATGATTGTATTTGTATGTGAATAATAAGTTGATTTTTGGTATAAATATGAATATTATGCTTGAAATAAAAATTAATTTTTCTTGTTTCTAATTTTGATATGAAAAGTATGAGTAAAGTGAAAGTGATTTTTAGTATTAAAATCATAAAGAATGAAAATAATATTTTACTTTTTCAAGGACATTATATTAAAAAATTCAAAGAAAATTTAAACAATTTAATTTATCTTCTTTAAGAGTTTGTTATATTTAATGAATTATATACCACAATATAACTTACGTTATAGGTAGCTTAAGTTGTATGTGAGTTAATATTTATAGGCATAAATTGTTGTATGTGAGTCACTGAATTATTATTGAGTCAACGATTTAGTCCTTGAATTGTAGGAAAATATAAATTAGTCTCTGAATTTTACACCATCGTTTACCTTGTGGTTCTTGAATTGTAGAAAAATGCAAATCAGTCCCTGAATTTTTCACTATCGTCAACCTTTTAGTCCTTGAATTATAGGAAAATACAAATCAACTCAAGGACCAAAAGGTTAATGGTGGTGTAAAATTCAAGGACTGATTCATATTTTTTTATAATTCATGGACCAAGAGGTTGACGATGGTGTAAAATTCAAGGACTAATCCGTATTTTCCTACAATTTAGAAACCAAAAAATTGACAGTGGTATAAAAAATTCAGGGACCGGAAAGGAAATTTTCTCTAAAAAAACTAGAGAAAACTAAATCTTTTAAATAAATTATATTCAAAACCATATTCATGATGAAACAGGATGCATGAAATGTCACTTTCCTTTTCACTTTCGAAAGAACTCCTGCAAGGTTTCATGAAGATGACACGTCAAGATTGGTGTCTCTAGTGTGCAGCATATGTTTCCACAGAAGACATATATTATCCACCATGTATACAGTATACTCCCATTTATTGGGGAGTTTTATTATATATAAAGGGGTAAAAATATAAATCTTTATAATGAATCAAAATCAATTTAATCAAATCATCAAAAGAGCAAGTTAGATGCAAAAACATATATACTTGAATTTGTCATTAAATAAATCTCTTGATCAAAGAGACGATTCTATCTTTCTTATGATATATTTCCAAAGAAAAAAAAAAAACCTTCAAGTGTATAATTTGGAGACAGAATCATTTTATAATTACACATATTTATTTTATTTCTAATTCCACTAATCTTACAACCAAAAATTATATTCAAAACTATGTATACAAATAAGCGCATTCATTCCAATGTGATTTAGCCTATCTTAATATTTAACTAAAACTAAACCACTTATTATTTTATATTAATATATATACATACATATATATATATATATCTATATATACACACATCAGTGACTTATAGTCTTAGTAAGTTTTGACCCGTGCGATGCACGGGTGGTCGTGATACAGAAATATGTTATAGGGTACTTGTTTGGTGAACAACATTATATACTACAGAGACTTCAATCTAAAAACAAACATAATGTGATGTGGCGAGGTCATCAATGTTAAATGGATCCACGCAATGATTTCATGCAGCATTATAATGTTAAGCAAATATATTATTGTAAAATAATATAAATATAACATACTATAGTGCTTGTCCAACATATCATTATCAAAACAATATTATTATGTAAAATATAAAAAACATCATGCTATCTTATCCATGTTAATGAGTCATCTAACATTTTGGAATACTTCTCTATAAACAATGTTATCAGTTTTTCTGCTTTCTTCGTCCTTTTGACCCGTGCAATGCACGAGTGGTTGTGTTACAAAAGTATGTTACAGGGGATCTGTTTGTTTCAGCCAATTTAATAAAAAGAACACTTTAAATTGAACGTTTATATGTTCCAAGTTGTAGATCGTGCATGTCATCAAATCATATATGTTATATGTTCCAAGCAATTTTCATTATGTTGGGAATCCAGGGCGCCTAAGGCAGCGGAAGCAAACAGGAAATTAAAATTTTTAAATGCCTAGGTCCTAGAATTCCCGAACGGATCCACTAGCTGAATTTAAAACCTTTGGTTAGTGGTATACCTCACGAGCTTCAATCGGTTTAGTTGAACGGGGCGTTTCCTAGAAGTCCACGTGACGCGTCCTTCCTCCGCCGGTAATCCACACGAACAGTTTCGGAGATGCCTAGGTGCTAGCCTCCTTCACTTCTCCAAGTGAATCCGGAACCTTTATCTACGGTGTTCTTTAAATTCAAGAACTCTTCTTGAATTGTCAAGAACTGTATGGCGCCTTGATCAAGAATCTTATTCTTGATCCCACACAACCTTGTCACACAAAACTAAACCCTTTAGTGTTGTGCGCCACTTTCTCTCTCTAGGATAGCAAGGTGCGTTTTTCTCTCTCTCCTCACCAAAGGCAAAATCGAATTTTCCCTTGTGAAGAATTTAGGCTAAGTCGACTTTTCTAATGTGCATGAGGCTCTCACCCTTTTGTGATTTCACTCTCAAGAATCCAATTCTCAAGTTGTGAACTCTCTCTAACCTAGAGCAAATTCGAATTTTCTCTCTTGGTTAGCTCTCTCTCAAAGTCGACTTTGGCTTCCTATTTATAGGGTTTGGGGACTTTGATAATTATAATTTAGGAAACCCTAAAATCATATAATTATCAAACCATAAGATTATGATATCTTTATATCAAAATTATATGACTTGAATTCCAATTTAAAATATTACCATAATATTAAAATTGGATTCAGAGTGCAATATTGGAGAATCAATTTGGAAGATCAAATCTTCCAAGATCTCTCTCAAGCCCATGCGCCATTCCCCTTATTATTTTGTTGGAATTTAATAAATCAAAATAACTAACTAACTCTTAGGAAGTTATAACTAATTTGTTATTTTCCAACGATATTGATTTAAAGAATTACCATAATATCTTTAAGTCAATCTCACCAAATCTTAAATTCTGGTTTANTTATCTATTTAACAATTATCATATATATATATATTTAAATTTGTCCCACAAATTCAAATATCATATATCTGTAGATAATTTATTTAAGACAAGACTTCATGTCCCACATTTAGTTATGTCTTAAACGGCGTCACAAATGTGACCCACGAATTAGTATAAACTCGTGTCCCAGCTTGGCATCTGGTTCCTGCTCGTGTGTGACCCAACAGGCCCCACGTGAAGTTGGCAGTGAGTCATCTCCATGACTCACAAGTCGAGAGCGGACTCTAGCAAGCCATCACGACTACCCAAAACACGTGAGTTATCGTTTAACCCCTAAACGATTTAACCTTAGTACAATCTTGTCCAGATCCCTTTTTGTCCTACGATATTTTGGTAAGGATCAGGCATGGGAAAGTCATCCAAAATCCAAACCTCAACTTTCTCGATTTCCTGAGTAAGTCCCAATATCCAGTGTGGCCACACATTCCTTGGACAGACTCATCGAGGGGCCCAGTTAAATATCTCCCATCTCTATGAGGGACAAAATCCCTTCTTGGCCAACCACATTCCTCAGCACGACAATCAACCAAACCCGTATTCAGCCCTTATGGCTACCCTGTTACGAGTAACGTTAGACTAAGCCAAAGTTTGACAACTGCAATGCCGGAATAGTCAAGACCTCAGGTCTAAGGGCATCATGACAAATTGTATAGGAGAGACCAGCTAATGACTGAACCCATGCAGAACTCTCCGGGTCGGTCCAGCAATTTGTAACTCCTTACATAATTGCACCATGACTCTCGTCCCAGCATCTAGTGCATGCATCTCTATGCACCGAGGTCAGGCTGGTCTTGGTTCAATTCAAGTTCCCACTCGAATGAGCGACCAGGGACAATTTAGATTAACTATCTCATAATTAATCATGGACTGTTATCATAGTAAACATGCTAATAATATGATAACCATTAATTTATCTCCATAAATTAATTGATATGTTCTCAACATATCTATAGGATGATTGGCCCTAGGGCATAACCTCCATCACATTATACCTTTCTCACGTGGAGCACATATATAATTGAAAAAGAATAAAAAAGAAGTAAGTTATAGTGCTTGCTGTGAAGTTGTTAAGATGATTGCTAATAAAACAATATCATTTGTTAAACTATTAGAACATCCGGCTAGGGTATTCATAAGAATAACTTATCTAACATTTAACCTCTCTGTATACAACGTTCTCAGTTTATCCGTTATCTTCATCCTTCGATAAATTTGCAATTAGTATTTTCATGCCTTCTAGAACGAACTCGGGAAAGTACAACATATAGTTGACCATGAGTGAACACTGGTTTTGGAAGATATAATCCAACGATTGGCAATGATTGTCCTTAACTCTTGTTGTTTGTCATTGCAAATGATAATGTCAACGGGAATTGACGACGTTGAAATTTTAGTAGAATCTTCAAATTAGACGGAGAAATCAGCATCCTTGCGATCAGAATTTTCTGTCTCGCCAACCTACCAGCTAACAGGATATGGAACTCTAGATAATTTAACATATAATTGACCATGAGTGAACATTGGTCGAAGTAGATACAAACCAACAATTGATAATGATTGGCCTTGGCTTTTGTTGATGGTCATTACAAAGGACAAAGTCAAAGGAAATTGACAACGTAGAAATTTGAAAGGAATCTTATATTGGAAAGGATTAATCAAGTTTCGTGCAATTAGAATTTTCTACCTTACAAATCTTCCAGCTAATGGGATAGCTTTAATGACATGTTTATCAAGTCTGGAAACAATCAATCTAACTCCATTGTAGAGGCCCAAAAATTTGTCAATGTTTTTAAGTAGCATAACAGGTGATCCAACTTTAAGACTAATTCTATGATAAGGTTGTAATATCCCAAGATATTATATAAAATATTAGACTAAGTACCTTGACTGAAATAGAATTATATAGTAAACATAAAAGTCATTTTGAGCTTGTGGTTAAATTTTGGGAGCAAACAGAGTTTGAAGTTTTATCTGGCAGTTTATTTTTATACTGTAATAGAATACCTTTGAGTAAGAAATGGTAACTGATTGAGGTTGAGTTTCAAAAAATAAAACTGTGTATTTGGGATCTATTCTTTGCCACGAATCCAATTATATAAGCTTTGTCAAGAAATTCTATTTCTAAAAAAAAATTTGAGTTTTAGGAATATTTTGAAAAGATTTAAACGTTTCTTGGAAATATGGTGGTTTAAGCCTCTTTTTTCAAGAACCTGAATTGTCTTTTATCCCCTAAATTTTGTTAAAATTACAAAGCAGCCCCCTCCACATTAAAACAGCAAGTTCGAATCTCTCTCCTCCATATTCACATATCTCTTGTCTCTCACCATCCTTTGTCACCCTCTCACTCCGGCCGCTTCCCACTGCCGCCGCTAGCGCCGACGACCACCTCTGGCCGATCGGAAGTTTCCGACGAGCCACCACCATCGTCCTTCTCCTTCCCTTGCTCATTTGGTACATCTTCTCCCCCACTTCTTCCATTTTGCTTCCATCTTTGAAACTTATGGATGTTGATGGTTTTGCCTTTGATTTTCTGGTGTTTCTTTGTTAATTTTTGATGATCTAAATGTTCCTAATGCTTGGTGTGATGATTGACTCCATATACACAAATTTGGGGACCCGATCGGGTTTAGGGTAAACTTTAAATTGGAGATTTGATGAAATCTTTGTGTTTTCTTAAAATTGTTGGTTCAAGTGAGCTTAGTGGAAGATAATATTGATTTCTATATCATCAATTTGAAATTAGAGAGTGTATTTTGAAATTTGATGTTTTGGGGTATAACTTTAAAGTTACAAATTGGTCCATATGAGTGTGTTTGGTAGTTTTCTTGAACTAAATGGAGATCTATAAAATTATGAAGGATCTTGAAACTATAGTATTGTATTTTAAAAGGTAAGAGTCTAACTTTTGTATCATGATTAGTGTTGGAGATTAAGAATTTTCAATCTTGATATAGTTGGAATGTTGGTAATGGAATTTTTGGAAAACTTGATCATTGATATAGCATTTGTTTTAGCTCCCAAATGTTAACCCAAGCATTGGTTTTGGTGAGTTATGTGTTAGAAACATTCTAACATAAGGAATGTACATTGTTATCTAACTTAGGTGTTATGAATTTATCTCAAGCTTGAAAGTAGTAAGTTGATTAGTGGATTTTAGGTCATTGTGCATGACCTCCAGGTGAGTATCCTCTCTATTCTAGAACTTGTTTTATCATGCCTTTGTGAAATATTTGCTGCATATTGTTTTTGGCAAGGTTAAAGTTTTTATGAAAATATGTTTGAATAGCTTATTTGAGAGTTATGTGTTTGTTATAATATTTTGATAAGTATTATGATGAAAATGAGATTTGCTTTTGTTTGAAAAATGTTTTTGGGCTGGTTGGGTGAATCGTTGGTTCTTTCGTTATGGGTACCAATTGGGCTTTCGGTCCCGAAGTCACACCATCCGTTGGCCAGGATGTGATGTGGGCATGGATCTAGGCTTTTGGGGACGTGCCGGAGTGGCATGGTTCTAGGCTTTCAGGGTCGTGCCATGGTAGACCGTCTCCAACCCTTGAGGTGGGGAGTCTATTTGTTCTCGCGAGATCGGCCATTTGCAGGACCTTCGATTTCACTCACCAGTAACGGGGGCGCCACCCATGGGTTTTATGATAAAAAAATGTATTTCAGATTTGCGAAATGAATTTGTATGATTATAGAGGTTTTGAATTTATCAAACTTTCGTTGGATGTGCCAATATGTGATTTATATGATCATTTGAATGATGATTCGTATTATGAGATTTGATTATACGATGACTTTGACTATGAAAACTGATGATAAAGATATTAATTCGCTATATATGACTGAGATATGAATGTACTATGTGCACACACTATTATTTCGAAACCAGTGGAGATACCTTGCCCTCCACGACTAGAATAGATTGGATTACTCACCGAGTCTCTAGACTCACCCGGTTGTTGTTTACCACTTTCAGTTTCAGGTTTGCAGGAATGATCTTTTAGTGCTGCCTAGATTGAGTGACCCTCTTCGAGTCCCACACATTTGTTTGTGTGGGTATTTTAGCTCATCATATGATATTAAATCATTTGAATTTTTACTTGACTCTAGTTGTGCCCCGCTAGATTTACAGTCACGGAAATGTTAGGTTTATTTTTATGAAAGTTTGAAATCATCAGCGATGAATTGTAAATTTTTGTTGGAGTGGAATTTAGAAATTATGATACGAATGTATGTGTTAGGCTTACGGGCCATAGGGTTCTTCCTTGTGGTTCGTGCCGGTCATGAATTATAAAATATATAGTAAACATAAAAGTCATTTTGAGCTTGTGGTTAAATTTTGGGAGCAAACAGAGTTTGAAGTTTTATCTGGCAATTTATTTTTATACTGTAATAGAATACCTTTGAGTAAGAAATGGTAACTGATTGAGGTTGAGTTTCAAAAAATAAAACTGTGTATTTGGGATCTATTCTTTGCCACGAATCCAATTATATAAGCTTTGTCAAGAAATTCTATTTCTAAAAAAGAAAATTTGAGTTTTAGGACTATTTTGAAAAGATTTAAACGTTTCTTGGCAATATGGTGGTTTAAGCCTCTTTTTCCATGAACCTGAATTGTCTTTTATCCCCTAAATTTTGTTAAAATTACAAAGCAGCCCCCTCCACATTAAAATTGCAAGTTCGAATCTCTCTCCTCCATATTCACATATCTCTTGTCTCTCACCATCCTTTGTCACCCTCTCACTCTGGCTGCTTCCCACTGCCGCTGCCACCACCGACAACCACCTCTGGCCGGTCGGAAGTTTCCGGCGAGCCACCACCATCGTCCTTCTCCCTCCCTTGCTCATTTGGTACATCTTCTCCCCCACTTCTTCCATTTTGCTTCCATCTTTGAAACTTATGGATGTTGATGGTTTTGCCTTTGATTTTCTGGTGTTTCTTTGTTAATATTTGATGATCTAAATGTTCCTAATGCTTGGTGTGATGATTGACTCCATATACACGAATTTGGGGACCCGATAGGGTTTAGGGTAAACTTTAAATTGGGGATTTATGAAATCTTTGTGTTTTCTTAAAATCGTTGGTTCAAGTGAGCTTAGTGGAAGATAATATTGATTTCTATATCATCAATTTGAAATTAGAGAGTGTATTTTGAAATTTGATGTTTTGGGGTATAACTTTAAAGTTACAAATTGGTCCATATGAGTGTGTTTGGTAGTTTTCTTGAACTAAATGGAGTTCTATAAAATTATGAAGGATCTTGAAACTATAGTATTGTATTTTAAAAGGTAAGAGTCTAACTTTTATATCATGATTAGTGTTGGAGAGTTAGAATTTTCAATCTTGATATAGTTGGAATGTTGGTAATGCAATTTTTGGAAAACTTGATCATTGATAAAGCATTTGTTTTAGCTCCCAAATGTTAACCCAAGCTCTCATAGAGTTAGATTGGTGTCATAGGTTTAGTGAAGTAGCAAAGTTGGTAATATTGAAAATAAAGTTAGGACTTAAGAAGACTCATGTTATATAGTACTTATGTAAAAGATTTCATTTGGTGAGTTATGTGTTAGAAACATTCTAACATAAGGAATGTACCTTGTTATCTAACTTAGGTGTTATGAATTTATCTAAAGCTTGAAAGTAGTAAGTTGATTAGTGGATTTTAGGTCATTGTGCATGACCTCCAGGTGAGTATCCTCTCTATTCTAGAACTTGTTTTATCATGCCTATGTGAAATATTTGCTGCATATTGTTTTTGGCAAGGTTAAAGTTTTTATGAAAATATGTTTGAAAAGCTTATTTGAGACTTTTGTGTTTGTTATAATATTTTGATAAGTATTATGATGAAAATGAGATTTGTTTTTGTTTGAAAAATGTTTTTGGGCTGGTTGGGTGAATCGTTGGTTCTTTCATTACGGGTACCAATTGGGCTTTCGGTCCCGGAGTCACACCATCCGTTGGCCAGGATGTGATGTGGGCATGGATCTAGGTTTTCGGGGACGTGCCGGAGTGGCATGGTTCTAGGCTTTCGGGGTTATGCCATGGTAGACCGTCTCCAACCCTTGAGGTGGGGAGTCTATTCGTTCTCGCGGGATAGGCCATTTGCAGGACCTTCGATTTCACTCACCAGTAACGGGGGCGCCACCTATGGGTTTTATGATAAAAAATGTATTTCAGATTTGCGAAATGAATTTGTATGATTATAAAGGTTTTGAATTTATCAAACTTTCGTTGGATGTGCCAATATGTGATTTATATGATCATTTGAATGATGATTCGTATTATGAGATTTGATTATACGATGACTTTGACTATGAAAATAGATGATAAAGATATTAATTCGCTATATATGACTGAGATATGAATGTACTATGTGCACGCACTATTATTTCGAAACCAGTGGAGATACCTTGCCCTCCACGACTAGAATAGATTAGATTACTTACTGAGTCTCTAGACTCACCCCGTTGTTGTTTACCACTTTCAGTTTCAGGTTTGCAGGAATGATCTTTTAGTGCTGCCTAGATCGAGTGGCCCTCTTCGAGTCCCACACATTTGTTCGTGTGGGTATTTTAGCTCATCATATGATATTAAATCATTTGAATTTGTACTTGACTCTAGTTGTGCTCCGTTAGATTTACAGTCAGGGAAATGTTAGGTTTATTTTTTATCAAAGATTGAAATCATCAGCGATGAATTGTAAATTTTTGTTGGAGTGGAATTTAGAAATTATGATACGAATGCATGTGTTAGGCTTACGGGCCATAGGGTTCCTCCTTGTGGTTCGTGCCGCTCACGGATTCTGTTAGGGGGTCGTGACAAAGGTAATCTGGATCCTCTTATGGAATTAAATATTTCAATGATGTATAATTGAGCCAACATTTCAAAATTGTCCTCGTGTTCCCATATACTATCAGAGCTCAAATCTATCTTATCTTCACCTAAAACTTGTCCAATCAACATTTCATTTACTTTGTGGACATCATCAAGCATGGGAGCAAGAATAGCTCTATCTCTAAAATATTTATCACCTTGACATTTTTCTAGAAGATCACCATATATATATAATGCCAACAATAGATTGGATAGGGTCATTGGAATTGTGAACCAACATAAATAAATTACATATCACAAAATATTGCATATAAAAAAAGCTGGTATGTAGCAAAAAAAAGCTGAAGAATCAAGATAATTTAACAAATAGTACAATGCTTGAATTTTACTTTGATTCTCATCCGTTAGATTCTTGTAACATTTTTTCAACAACTCACTCTAACTTTGTGTGCTTTAACTTAGTCTTGATACGTTAAGATTCATTTCTCATAGACCAATATTTATAATAAACATTGAAATGTGTTTGCTCTTTGAACTGTAATAATTCTAGTTTTAAGGCTAAAAAAGTATTAATTCTACTTTGTTTTAAAATTAGAAATGCAATTATTTTATGTGTGAATGATACCATATTAATGTACAAAATTATCGATTGTGAATTTTTAAAGTCATGTAAATGTTCTATTTTTGTTTTAAAATCTCAAATGTATGCGTATTAAAAAAAATAAATGAGTGAAGTTAATGATTAGTGAGACTCTTTAATCACATTTTACTTCTTTTGTTAATGAACTTTCTAACAATAATTTTGATAGGCACCTACCTCACCCTAACATCTCCACCAGAGATGTAATAAGTGAGATGCTTTGTGAAGTGGGAAGGAAACATCATGAAAGCATGGATTCAATCATGTTTTCTAAATTAACTAATGAAGTACATAAATGTAAAATGATGTACATAAATCACCCATCTAAAACACTTCATGATTTGTGGGCCTTACTAAGCTTCATAATTATATAGCAAATGTTGTTGTTCAAATTTATAATAATTTTTCATGTTGTTATTTGATTTTTTTTAAACTTTTTTATACATAATTTTTTAATCAATTTCAAGTATGAAAATTTATTATATTATTAAAGAGATTTCAATTTAGAGTTTATAATATATTGAAGACAATGAACGTTAATCTAATATTTTTACTTGGACTTAAGTACTACTATACTTGAATTCGGATCCGTTGAGGTTGAGCCAACCTGACTCATACCCAAACCTATAGGATTGAGTATAAATTGAACAACATTAATTTTAAGGAAAAAACTTGGGTAAAGTTTTTTATATATTTGCTATAAGGTTCCTCCAATCAGAAACTTGATTTACATTCTCTCTCTTCTATGATTGATCATGTAAAAAGATGTGTTTAATATTTACCCTAATTGGTCATGGATCAATTTTTTACCACATGTTATATGTTTATTGAGGAATCTTATAGCAAGCATATAAGGAACTTTACCTAATTTTAGTTATAATTGAATGTGAAGAGTAAATATAAATATGAAGTTTAATTTATCAATTGTTATTCTTCACTATACTTTTTTTGGCTTGATCGTTCTTCACTATTTGTTATAGAAAAAATATACAATTTTTATACTATTGACAATTCGATTCTTATAATTCTGTGTAGCTCATTCTCCATCAACCAATTGATTTATTATGACCACAAACTGTGTTGTAAAAAAAAACCTAAAGAGATTATAAAACTTTTGTTCTAATTTTCACTTAAGTCTTAATTCTAGGGGTCAAAGAGTTTTTCTTCTTCATCGAGCTATTTCTTATTTTGATTTATCTTAACATTTTACACAATTAAATATCCTTTTTAAACCAAAATAATATTTTATCATAAATTTCTCTCAAATTTTCATCACATACTGAAAGAAAATAGATTCTAAATATAAGTTTTGGATCATAAGAAAATTTAACTCAAGTGAGTGAACTCACCAAACCAACAACCTATGGTGAACCAAACTGTGTATTGATGGGTTTACTCATGGACCCATCAATTTTTTTTTTTTTTGAGATATACAAAATTTGAGATAGAGAGAAAGTTGTTTATTATGTTATTTTTTTATGATAGTGGAAATTTGAGTTTAAGATATTTGTTTATTATGTTTAAACTTTAGAGTTGAGTGCATCACATATTCACATTCATATTTTTAGTTTCTTTTTATGTACGTAATGCGGTAGTTTAAATGTCTACCAATTTTGGTATTATTGGATGAGTTTGAAAATAAAGTTACCAAATTGATAATGACAACAAAATCTATTCTCTAAGATATAATAAGGAGAAGCAAGCCTCAAATCATGCCACATGGCTCCTACATGACATGGGGCCCACCAACGAATTTGGAAATACTAATGCGTGTTCATGACGTGTCTCCTATATGGCATATTTGATACCACTAATTGCATGGCACGTGGAATTTAGCTTAAAATTATATACGTATTGCCATGTGGAAATTATAAAATTAAATTAAATATGCCATTAATTTTGCGGCTGGATAATATATTGATTCACATAATTGTTAATTGATTCCATTTATAGTAATCCTAAAAGCATGATTGGAAATCACATCCATGATTTTTGGAGTTGAGTATCATAGACTAATTACCATGACTAGGGTTTAGGGGTTATTTATGGACCAATTTTAAGCATGTTATTTCATGAAATTATCATAAATATAAAATTATTTATTATATTAATTTGTAATTTGTTTATATAATAATAATTTCAATATTTTGATATACTACAATTGACGAATTTGGAAATGCAATTAATTTGATTATATGGTATCTCTAAATAATCAATTAAATTAGTGTATCTATTCTCTATCTATTCTCTATGATATAATAAGGAGAAACATACTCAATTTCTTGCCACATGACTCTTACATGGCATGGGGGCCACTGACTAATCTGACATGGCTCCTGCATGGCATAATTGTAACCACTAAATGATTGCCAATGGACTGCGTGTGACACTTGGATTTATTTTGCCAACTAGACTTTTCATAATTATTGCAGCCCAATTTCGAATTTAATATGATTGGCAATCAAATTAAATTAATTTTAGCATTTTTAGCAATCAATTAAATATATGGTAGAGTGTTTTGATGTTATTTTAGGTTTAATTAAAAAATCAATATTAAGATATGTGAGCCAGCAAGGTAAATTCGAACTAATGTCAATTAGTAGTTAATGGACATATCAATCATTCCTTAAAATCAAAAATTAAAAATAAAACTAATTATTCGATTTCGTTCAATTCCGGAATTAATAAGTTAATTAATATATATATAATAATTATAAAGTAGACCTATTGAAATTATTAT
>QANZ01026908.1:1927-28962 GCA_003254925.1 Chamaecrista fasciculata | reverse complement strand
GATTACGATTTGAATTTAAATTTAATATTATGGTAATATTATAATTTGAAATTCAAGTCATGAAGCCATATTATTATTATAATTTAGAATTATAATATTGCTCTAAATATAATTATATATATTTAGCCTAGGGCTAGGCGCCTAGGGCAACACATGTGAGAGAATTCATTTGTGCAATTTTCATCCTCCTTGTTGAGAGAGATAGGAAAAACGCCTCCTTCAAAACCCTAGTTTCCAAGTGAGGAAATTTTTGGTTCTCAAGAGTTGAGAGGGTAAAATCGACTTGGCCTAAGAGTTAGGCAATTCGATTTGTGGTTACCAAAAATTAGGGTTTGTGAGAGAAGGAAACACAAGAAGGAGTTCTTGTGGGAATTCTCCTTGCGCCACCTTTTGGAGTTTGAATCAAGAAGGAGTTCTTGAGTTCAAATACACTGTAGATTGGTCCCTGGTTCTTTTGGAGAAAAGAACTGAAGGCTAGCACCTTGGTGCCCGAAGAAACTGTTCGTGTGGATTACTGGCAGAGGGAGAACTCTGGGAGTGGGCTCCTTGGACACGCCTTGTTCAACCAACCGATTGAAACTCGTGAGGTATACCACTATCTTAAAAGTTTTAAATTCTACTAGCGAATCCGTTCGGGAATTTTAGGACCTAGTGTGTTTGTTTTTTATATTGGCTTCCGCTGCGTTAGGCACCTAGAATTCCCAACAATATGTACACACATATATACACTCAGACATGATCACCTAGAGATGGTGATATCAAGTTATGATAAGGTAGCAGACGAGGATGATGTTGCCGATCCTCTTATGACAATGTCATACGAGACCCCAGCACAGGTCTTACATGAATGTCATGTAATGTCAGATGGAGATTAGACACATTAATTAGACACATTAATGGATGTTCCTAGTGTAGGAACAGTTTGATTAATGATTGTACCTAGTGCAAGTGGGAGTCTGTTAGAGATTGTGGCCTAGGGCCAATCATTTTATAGATATGTTGTGAACATATCAATTAATTTATAGAGATAAATTAATGGTTATCATATTATTTGTATGTTTACTATGATAACAGTCCGTGATTAATTATGAGATAATTAATCTAAACTGTCCCTGGTCGCTCATTCAAGTGGGAACTTGAAATGAACTAAGACCAGCATGACCTCGGTGCATAGGGATGCACGCACTAGATGCTGGAACGAGAGTCATGGTGCAATTACGTAAGGGGTTACGAGTTGCTGGACTGACCCGGAGAGTCCTGCATGGGTTAGGTCATTAGCTTGCCTCTCTTGTACACCTGTCACGACGTCTTAGACCTGAGGTCATTATTATTCCGGCGTTGCAGTTGTCAGATTTTGGCTTAGTCTAACGTTGCCCGTAGCAGGGTAGCCATAAGGGCTAAGTACGGGTTTGGTTGATTGCCGTGCTGAGGAATGTGGACTGACCAAAATTGGGATTTTGTTCCCCATTAAATTGGGAGATATCTTACTGGCGCCCTCGATGAGTCTGTCCAGGAAATGCGTGGCCACGCTAGGAAATGGGACTTACTCAAGGAGATCGAGAAAGTAAAGGTTTGGATTATGGATGACTTTCCTGTGCTTAATCCATAACCAAGATATCGCAGAACAATAGGGTCGGTGCCATGGAGGTACGAAGGTTAAAATCGGTTTTGGTAACAAATGATCACTCACGTGTTTTGGGTAGTCACGATGGCTTGCTAGAGTCCGCTCACGACTTGTAGGACATAGAGATGACCTATTGCCAACTTCACGTGGGGCCTTCTGGGTCACACACGAGTAGGATTAGAATACACTTTATAAGGGACACGAATTAGGGTAATTCGTGGGTCACTCCGGTGGCCTAATTTAAGACACAGAGGAAATGTCTGGGACATTATGTCTTGTCTTAAATTTTCTACAGTTAAGAAGTGTTTAAATTTGTGAGACAAATTTAAATATAATAATTGTTAAATGATTAATAGGGATTAATTATTTACAATTAAACTATTAGGGAAAAATAATTCAGATAAGATTCCTAAAAGTTAGGAAATTATTGAATTATAAAATTCCCCAATATTGTTGAGAGGGTGGCGCCTCTTATTGCCTTTTTATTAATAAAAATGTTTTATTAATTTGAAGTCATGAATTTGAATTCAAAAGATTTGATAGAGATATCAAAAGATTTGAATTCAAAAGATTTGGTGAGATCTCAAAACAGGATCTTTGGAGAATCATGACTTCCTAAGAGTTAGGAAGGTTTTTGATTTATAAAATTCCAAAGTATTTTTAGGGCACATGGCGCCATGCTTAGTGAAGATTTGGGGAGATTTGATCTCCCAAATTGATTCTCTAAGATTACGATTTGAATTTAAATTAAATATTAAGGTAATATTATAATTTGAAATTCAAGTCATGAAGCCATATATTATTATAATTTGGAATTATAATAATGCTCTAAAATAATTATATATAGATATATATAAGGTGCTAGGCGCCTATTTTTGAGAACACACAAGTGTAACCCTAATTTTTGGCAATTCATCTTCCTCCTTGTAGAGAGAGAGTGAAACTCGCCTTCCTCCTTGTAGAGAGAGAAATTTTGACTTTTCTCCTAAAGAGTTAGAGAGAGAAAGTCGAGTTGGGGAATAGGGTTTTTGAGAGAAGAAAACAAAAGGAGTTTTGTTGTTCTTCTCCATGGTTGCGCCACCTTGCCTGGAATTCAGAGAAGGAGTTCCTAAATTCAAAAGCTGTAGATTCAATCCCGAGTTTCTTTGGAGAAAGAAGCAAGGAGGCTAGCACCTCGTGTTCGGGAAACTGTTCGTGTGGATCACCGGTAGAGGAAAGACGTGGAAACGGACTTCTAGACTCGCCAAAGTTCAACCATCCGATTGAAAGCTTGAGGTATAACACTTTTCATATCTGGTTTTAAATTCAACTAGCGGATCTCAGGGTGGGATTTTCCTGGGGAGCGCATGTTTTTTTTGTTATACGTTTTGCTTCCGCTGCGTGTTTTCCCCGGGATTTCCCAAGAGTCCCCACAGACGGCGCCAATGATAAACTAGAAAATGGGCAGGCTTACCTAGTTCACCAAGTGAGGGCTGTAAGAGCAAGTTGATCGTCCAAGTACCTACAAGAAAGAACTTCACGGGGGGGCCCTGCGAAGAATACTCCGACGCTCAAGTTAGAATATGAGAGATGTGAGAGCAAGAGAATTTTGAAAGGTGAGAAGTAGCTAACCTTTGTCTGTGGGGTTGAGCTCTATTTATAGAGAAGGGTGAGAGTGGTGGCCAGCGCGCAAGGCGCACCACGTAGTCAGGCACGACCTCCACCAGCGAGAGTGGTAGAGACCAAGATTTGCGGAGCAAGGCAATCGTGGGTGATTGCGTGTCGTGTTACTGGGCGGGTATGACTAAGTCCGTAGCCCACGATCTCCATCAACGAGGATTGCGGAGGAGAAGAGGCCTGGAGCGAAGGCCGACTAGGCGTACGCCCAAATAGTGATGTATCGGTACTAATTTCTTTTATCCCTAAATTGGACACAAGGACCAAATTATTAACAATTGCAATAGTTTGATAAATGAGTCATATATTTTGATTATTCATGGACAAATTAATTGATTCAGTATAAATTTAGGGACTAAGTAATAAGTTTTATAAAAATCAACCAACAAATGATAAAATTGAAACTTTAATTAAAATATGTCTTAGCAAATCCTATCATCTGAGATAACATATTCTTTGTGTTGTTATCATATCACACTCTTTTTGCTGTCATATCTGATGACATGGTGTTATCTTGAATGTCGACGTATGACAATATCATGACTTTATCAAACATCAAACATCTAAAATACTATAATATATAAGATGATAGACATGAAATATATCACATAGTTGACATGTGGTCACGGATTGAGCAACGCAATGCAACCAATTGGTGATAATGAGAATTGATTTCTCATCATGATATTTTTAGTGAGAGTTAACACATGCCTCATACCTTACCCAACTTTAATTTGTTGAATAGGAAATTACTAAATTAGGAATCCATAAGATATACTTCAGTATTATACACTTTTAAAAGTAAGAATAAAATCTTCTTTATTGAGGGTACGTCTATTGCAATTGAATTCACAATTTAGGGTGGGTAAATTCCGTAATTTCTCATTTTTTTTTATTCTTAATTTTATTGCTAAATAAATATTAAAGCATTCAAAATCTTGAACTTTTGTGAATTCAATTTTCATTATGATCATTTTGGTAATTTAATTAAAATAAAAATGTAGGTTGAGTGACTAACCAGATACCTTTTGTGATTTAAAGAATTTAATAATTGTTCTATTTTTTATATAGAATGAAAAATTACAAATTAAAATCAACTTTAAAAATTCAATTTTCTTTCATAGTTTAATTTTTACCACTGTGATTATGATTTATATATTTTAGAGGGAGACTAAATCATTTATAATTGTATTAACTTTTAAGTGGTTAACTTTAATAATTATATCTTTGAAGGTTAAATTTGAAAGAATAAATCGCTAAAACGTTTTACAATTCATAAACTATTTTTTTCTCATATTCTTTGAGTTAAGTTGATATTACATACTTATAATATAGTAACGAATTAAACAAATGCAATGCAACTAAATATTGATAATGAGGATTGATTTCTCTCCATAATTTTTTTAGAAAGAGTCATGTCAAGTCTCGCATACTATACCTTACTTTAGAATAGGAATACATAAAATTATGCACTTTTAATGGTAAGAAAAATTCTACCCAAAAAAATTAAAAAACGAAATAATAACATCTTGTTATTTAGGGTCCCCTACAAGATACAAGATTCCACCATTACATCAAGAATGTTGAAATTTAATCAAGAGAGCACGGAGCACCAATATGACATAAAATTAGCATTTTAGTTCTACCCAAAAACACAAGTGTGCCAAACAAAATTCAAAGGTAAGATGGTCCTGCAGACCATAAGCATTCATTCCTTTCTTTCTAAAAAAGAAGAATAAAAACTCTTCAAATGTCATGCTCTTTAAATCCGTTTTCCAATCCAATTCCAAACTCTTTACAACCATATAGGAAGCGTTTGGTATACGGATTGGAAAAATAATCTCTGAGATTATGAGTTCGGGACTAGAGTAATCCCGCGTTTGGTACGTTGATTGAAAAATTAGTCCCGAGAATATTGTATTTCCAGGAATAGCATAATTTCCTAAAATAACTATTTTCTAATCCCACCCTAGGGGTGGGATTAGTCTAATCCCATGACATGGGATTATTTTTCCCATCTAAAATTACTTTATTACCCTTAGTTAATTTCCTCTAATTAATTAATCATTACTCTACAAACCTCAATCACTTTTCATCTTTGTTATTTTACAACTCTCTGTTGAGTGAGACTTTTTTAGACAATTTTATTATATTGATAATTATGGACATTATGTTATGAAATAGTATTTTTCTCATGAATCTATTAATGTTATTTAAAAATTTTAATTATGATATAATTATTTCTTTATGATATAGTATTTTTCTCATGATTTTTTTTAAGAATTTCTACATTTGATAAACTATTGGTTGAGAATAAAAAGTCAAAGGCATATTTGTAAAAGTATTAAACATTCCCAAGAATATCAAAGTTGAACCAAACACAAGATTGTAACATTCTTAAGAATATTTAAAAAATAATCCTGGGAATGTGATTCCGGGGATTGAAAAAATAATCCGTGTACCAAACGCCCCCATAATTACATAAGAGCTAAACAATCACATAATAAATGGTAATGATCATGATGAAAGCAAAAAGGTAAAAAAATAAAAAAATAAAAAAAAATCACACACACGAAATTAATTCCTAGAAAAATAAGAAAAACTGATTTCTATGTTTTTTTTTATTACAATCTCCTTTTCCATATATTAAATTTAAAACTAGCTATGAACTCACCAACACCTTAAAACAATCCGAAAAAAGATAGACGAAAGAAAAACAAACAAAGGAAAGAAGACAGATTTTTCACCTTCCATTTCTTTTCTTGCTTACGAAATGATGACTTGAAGCTTGGAATCATAGAAGTGGGCGAAATGTTAACTGTTATTTGGTTTTGTTGTTTTGATGCTCAATAGGTGTTTGTGAAAAGTCCTCATTGAACACAGTTTTTGAGTCTCTCTCAATTGGCTGGGTTGGAATTCAACTATAAAAGAATAGTTAAAAAAAAAAAAAAGATAAATTATATAGAAGCTCTCTATGGTTTGGAATACTTCGAGATTGGGTCTCTGTAATTTTAAAAGTTGCAATTTAGAGACTAAAGTTTGCTCGGTTAGCAGAAAAGGACTCTCTGTTCAAAATTTAATGAAAATTTAAATTAAAATATCATTTTAAGACTCAAACTATTAATTTTCTATACGTTTCACTCCTTGTTTTGAGGGTTGATGCAAAAACATGAAACTTTCAAGAATTTTGACTCTGATTATTATGGTTAAAATTACAAAATAGCTCCAAATGGTACTAAAGTGTTAATGGAGAATACCACAGGGTACCAAAGTGTAAGGTTTCGAACCACAGGATACCAAAGTGAAATAAGATCAAACTACATGGTACCAAAGTGTAATTTACCCTAATTATAAACTCCAATTTCTTTATTATTTGGTCAGGGACGATCGTTGTTGTGAATCCTCCTAAGGAAATCATACTACTTTATTGTTATTCGTTACCTTTGTTACTGTTTTATTGTTTTTATAATTATCAGTCCTTTTTATAATTATTATTTGCTTTTCCACCAATTCCCTGTTGCGAAAGCGAAGAAAAAAAATAATAAAATAAAATTAATTAACCTTAAATGGCGCAGTGCTTGTGATTTCCTACAAGATGCACTAGTTGAATTTAAACCGGTAAAGGAAGAAGTATACCTCAAGTGTTTCAATCGGTCCGGTTGAATGGTGCGATTCCGAGAAGTCCACTCCAAGCGTCCTTCCTCCGTCGGTAATCCACACGAATAGTTTGCTGACACCAAGGTGCTAGCCTTCAATTCTTTTCTCCAAAAGAACTCGAGACTCCAATCTACGGTTCTTGGTGATCAAGAACAATTCTTGAACCAAGACTCTAGGTGGCGCAAGAAACAAGAGCCTCTCTTGTTTTCTCTCTCAAAACCCTAGTTTTGGGACAAGTCGAATTCTCTCTCTCTCTTGGAGAAGTTCGACTTTTTCTCTATATTTAGGGTTAGCCAATTTTTCCTCTTGTCTCACAAAGGAAAAACAAAAAACTCACTTGTGTGTCAAGTCTTTTTATGTAAGTCAACTTACTCCCTTAGTTATAGAGCTTGGGGAAATTTGATAATTATAATTATGGAATCCCTAAATCAATGGATTATCAAATTATAAAATTATGAGATTACAATAATATCACAATTTTAGGACTTGAATTTTTAATTAAAATATTACCTTAATATCTTAATTTGAATTCAAATGCAATCTTTGAGAATCAAAATGCAAGATCAAATCTTCCTTGGTCCCCCCACTCAAGAATACGCCAACCTCCCCATTTTATCTTGGAATTTAATAAATCAAAATAACATTCCTAACTCTTAGAAAGTTATAACCAACTTATTATCTTCCAACAATATTGAATTAAAATATTACCCTAATATCTTTAATTCAAATTTTGAATCTTGAAATCAAGATCAAATCTTGAATTCAAATTCATGACTTTAATAAACAAAACATTTTCATTAATTAAAATGCCTATATATGAGGCGCCACCCTCAACCCTAATTCTCTTAATATTAGTGAATTTAATAAATCAATAATCTCCTAACTTTTAGGAACCTTATCTAATTTATTATTCCCTAATATTATATTTGTAAATAGATTAATCCAATTAACTATTTAACAATTAATATATTTAAACTTGTCCCACAAATTTAAATATCACAAACATAGATTTTATTTAAGACAAGACTTTATGTCCCAGACATTCAGCTATGTCTTAAATCGTATCACTGGAGTGACTCACGAATTAACACTAATTCGTGTCCCTTAAGCGGTGTCTAGATCCTGCTCATGTGTGACCCAGCAGGCCCCACGTGAAGTTGCCAGCAAGCCATCTCTATGACTCACAAGTTGATAGCGGACTCTAGCAAGCCATAACGACTACCCAAAACACGTGAGTTATCGTTTTATCAAAACTGATTTAACCTTAGTACCACCTTATCATAGACCCTGTTGTCACACGATATTTTGGTCTTGGATAAGGCATGGGAAAGTCATCCTTAATCCAAACCATAACTTTCTCGATTTCCTAAGTTAGTCCCATTTTCCTGAGTGGCCACTCTTTTCTTGGACAGACTCATCGAGTGTGCCAGTTAAATATCTCTCATCTCTATGAGGGACAAAATCCCATCTTGGTCAACCACATTCCTCAGCACTATAATCAATCAAACCCGTACCTAGCTTGTATGGCTACCCTGCTACAGGCAACGTTGGACTAGGCCAAAATTCGACAACTACAATGCCGGAATAGTCAAGACCTCAAGTCTAAGGCATCGTGACAGGTGTACAGGAGAGGCTAGCTAATGACTAAACCCATGTAGGACTCTCTGGGTCGGTCCAGCAACTTGTAACCCTTACATCATTGCACCTTGACTCTCGTAAAGCATCTAGTGCATGTATCTCCATACACCGAGGTCATGCTGGTCTTGGTTCATTCTCGCTCCCACGAGGACAATCGACCAGGGACAGATTTAGATTAATTATCTTATAATTAATCAAGGACGCTATCATAGTAAACATGCTAATAATATGATAACAACATAATTTATCAACTATAAATTAATCAAACATATGTTCAAAACATATACATAAAATAATTGGCCCTAGGGCACAATCTCCAACATTCCCTTCTACCTTTGTTTTCTTGTCTCAATTCCCTAACTTGCTCAATTCCATCAATTCACTTATCAAAATATATAGTATTCTTGCCTAACTTAAGTAACAATTTGGTTGCACTATACGACTAAGTGCACATTAGATGTATATAGGGTAGTTGTGACAATATATGTATACCCATTCTATTTATGATGATTTTGTATTTTTCACTACATGTACTTTATTTGATATTCAATAGCTAAAGTTTATTTGATATTCAATAGCTAATGGATCTTTAGATATGTTTTATGGGCAAATTTGGAAGGTACCTTAGATACCCATATAAATTCTCATCGCTAATGCCATCTAATATAACATTGTTGAAAAAAAAATAATTAAATCAATAAATCCTGATTCATTGAAAATTATGTGGAGTTTGTCATTAATTCATCGGTTAGAGTTAGAATAAAGGAAAAAATCGTTTAAAATGTGAAAATTTGATGATAGAGTATACAATAAACTAACTTTAATTGGAGGATGAAATTGAAAATTAATTTAAAATTTAGAGAATCAAAAACCATTTTTGTTTAAATATACATGAGATGACTTAGTTTAAGTTAGAAATGTATTTTATGTACGGAATAGGTCATGTGGCACCATAGTAGTTGTTGATTTGATGTAATAATATTACTTGATGGATTTTTTTTTGGCCAATTACTTGATGGATTGAGAAATTTTTTTTGTCGACAATGGATTGAGAATTTGTTAAAGCGACAGACTGTACATTTTTTTAATGATTCAAAGTTTTGTCCCAAAAATTATATAAACTTATAATATTTTTCTAACAATTTTTACGTTAAAACGCACAAAAATCGTTTGAATTCTAATTATTATATAATTTTTTAAAAAACAATATTTCAAAAATAGGCAAAAGACTCATAATATTTTTATTTTGTGAGAACTAACTTTTTATAAAGTGTTTCACTAAAGAAAAAAAAAATTCTTTTTAACTTTACAATCTCTATTATATTTAATATTGATCAAAACATAAATCTAGTTCGATCCCTAGAGTCGACATTGTTGAGAGGGTTCTGGCCAATTCGTCTCTGAGACCCAAATGATATTAGTCTTCGTTTAGACCATTATACGGATAGGCGGGGGATACCCATAACTTAACAAAAAAAAAACATAAATCTAGTTATTATTAAGTTAAATAATAATAAAAAATAAAAAGACTATTATATTTTTGAGTGAAAATATTATAAATTAAAATGAATAAAAAAAATTAATCGAGTCTTCTACACAAGAGTTAAAATTCAATGAACTTTTGTGCATTTTAGCATAATTTTCATTATTTGTCTATTGTTTTCTTTTTATTTGTCTATATTGTTAACATGTCATAATCACAAAACCCAAAGCATAAATACTTAAATAGCCAGCCACTAGCCAGTCCTTCAGCTTCTTCATGTATATATATTCTTCTTGCAACTTTGGTTTGTCATCACTCACTGATCAATAGCAAAACCAATTAAAGACAAATCAAAGCCTTATTCTCCTCATAACAAAAAAAGAAAAAAAAAGTATGGAGAATTTGAGTCACCAAAAAAAACCTCATGCTGTTTGTGTGCCATACCCTGCACAAGGCCATTTCCACCCTTACATGCAATTAGCCAAACTTCTTCACTCCTTTGGCTTCCACATAACCTTTGTGAACACTGAGTTCAACCACAGACGCCTAGTCAAGTCCCTCGGCCCGGACTTCCTCGCGGGCCAGCCGGATTTCCGGTTCGAGACCATACCGGACGGGATGCCGCCCTCGGATATGGACGCAACCCAAGATATTCCCACCTTGTGTGAGTCAACAAGGAAGCATAGTTATGCACCACTTAAGGAGTTGATAGTGAAGCTGAATAATTCATCATCACAAGAAGGAGGAGTGCCTCCGGTAAGCTGCATTATTCATGATGGAAGCATGTTCTTTGCGGAACAAGTTGCACAAGAATTAGGCATACAAGGGTTTTGGTTTTGGACTGCCTCGGCTTGTGGCTTGCTGGGATACTTGCAATATGAGGAGCTTGTAGAAAGAGGCATTCTTCCACTCCAAGGTGCGAGGTCTCTTTAATTTATTATAGGTCAAAGTGCAAATTTGATCCCATATTTTTTGATGAGTTTTCAATTTGGTCTTGTATCCTTCTTTGTTGCGCTTTTGGTCTCATATCTTTGCAAAAGGTCCCAATTTAGTTCCATATTATTTTTGGACTAATATCTTTAGATCAAGTTTCAGAATTGGTCTCATATCTTTGCAAAAGCCTCAACCTCTTGTTGATGCTTTTGCAAAGATATAGGACCACTTCTGCACTTGACTCAAAAATATAAGATCAATTTTGCAATTGATATGGGTCCAAATATGTAACAAAAAAAAATGAGACCTAATTGGGAACTGACCCAAAAATGAGACCAAAAGTACAAAAAAAAAATATATGAGACTAAATTTACACTTTAACCTTTATTATATTATGTCTCACTCCTTCTCACTCTTAATTACCATCCATCAAGAGATCTAGAAGGTTGTTATTGCACTAAAACATTACAACCTTCTAGATAGGTTATTATTTTTATATTCCTTAAAACAACAAATGGTTTTTTTTCAGCTTTTAAAAATCACTTAAAAGAGCAATGGTATTAAACATTATTTTATTTTTCTATATTTAAATATAAAAAGCTTTTTCTGGCTGTTTGCTTTTGAAGGAATGGAATCAAATAGACCCCATAAAATTTTAAGGCAGAAATATACTTTTGGTGTCTTATGGGTCACGTTTCATTTTTTCCTTTAGAGTTTGATAAGTTTTAATATATTTTTTAGTTTTAAAAAATCAATAAATAAATTCTTAACTATTAAAAATATGCCACCCCTTAAATCCTTCGACTTATTGCAATTACCTTAACTTTTTTAACAACCTCATGGTTTCTCTTTTCTGAAGTCATCTCCAATATATGTAAGACCTATCTATTTTTTTAAAGGTACACAAGTCATTCTTACTCACTCTCTCTTAGAAATTATTGATTTAGGCATTAGACTAATTAACGAGAACCTATCCCCCGCGCGCCATGCTTTTGTTGCAGAGTCCCCTTGTTGAGCAGTAGCATCATCAATTAATTTACTCAAAAAAATATTAATTTTGATAAATTTTTATGTATTTATTTATCTTACATATATGATTAATAAATTTTTAATATTATCATAATTTCATTATTAAACATAATAATATTTAAACTTAATATTTTTTGTTAAATAATTTTGTAGTATTTAATATGAGAAAAATCATAATAAATCTCTGAAAGTCAAGGGACTAAATTAAATCTTAAACTTCAATAAAATTATCAAAAGTGCATCTTTGCCATTTTTTTTAATTATCTTTAAATAGTTTATATATGCATGCTTCTATATAATAATATTACACAAGGAGAGACCTACCAAAATAACTAATTTTTTATTTCTTAAATTTCAGATGAAAGTTTTGCTGTTGATGGCACTTTAGATACAACCTTAGATGGGGTTCAAGGTTTTGAAGACATTCAACTAAAATACCTACCAAGCATTATTAGAGTCACAAGCCTAGATGACAAATTCTCCAATTTCCAGAGCACAATGGGACAGACTGTTGTAAAATCATCCTCACCCATCATCTTCAACACATTCCAAGAATTAGAAAGTCAATTTCTTGATGCTCTAATGGCCAATAACCCCAAAGAATTTTACAACATTGGCCCACTTCACTTGCTAACTGAGCACTTCATTAATCATCAAGACAAGGAAAACGGCTTGTTCAAGCCATCAAAAAGTGAAGCAAGCTTTTGGAAAAGTGACACAAAATGCATCAATTGGTTGGACAAATGGGAGCCTGACTCAGTCATTTATGTCAATTATGGAAGTATCACTGTGATGAGTGAGAAACACTTGGAAGAATTTGCATGGGGGCTAGCAAATAGCAAGCAACGATTTTTGTGGGTGCTGAGGCCAGATTTGGTAAAGGGAAAGAGTGAAAGTACAATTTTACCCCTAGAGTTGTTGGATGAAATTAAGGATAGAGGATACATAACAAGTTGGTGTCCTCAAGAGCAAGTATTGGCTCACCCTTCTGTAGGGGTATTTTTGACACATTGTGGGTGGAATTCCACACTTGAAAGTATATACCATGGTGTGCCTATGATTTGTTGGCCTTTCTTTGCTGAGCAACAAACTAATTGTTGGTCTGCTTGCACTAGTTGGGGAGTAGGGATGGAAATGAAAAGTGATGTGACGAGAGAGGAAATGGCTAGGCTTGTGAAGGAAGCAATGGAGGGAGAGAAAGGGAAGGAAATGAGGAAGAGAAGTTTGGAGTGGAAGAAGAAAGCAATTGAAGCTGTTGGTATAGGAGGATCCTCTTACAATGATTTCAAAAAGTTATTGAAGACAAGTTCTTCATTACCAAATAATTAGTAAATCTATGTTTCTGTAATTTCTTTCCTTTTGGTTTTCGATTGTAAGATGCATGGTAGAAAATGTCTTTTAAGTAATGAAGAACTTGTTGAGTGTGGGATGGAACCCATGGCTTTGCAAATGGCGTTTGTTTTAAGTTAATAACAATTAGTATTAGTATGTTGAGATTGGATGTATCTTTTGCATGTTATGCCCTTGGCTATTGGGTAGCTTTCTAGTTTTCTATTTTCGGAATCTAGCCTTTGAGTGCAGAGTTGGGTCACTCTGTGTGCTTGTTTGAAGTCGTGGCCAAGTCACAAGTTTAGCAAAGTTGCTTCTCAGATTTCATAGTTCATCCTTCGTGTAAGGTTTTATAGTCAACCCTGTGTAGCGAAATTGTGGCATAGCCTCATATATCATTTTACCATCTGATGTCAGATGTATGAATTAGTATATAATGAGTCTTAGTTTTTTTGAGTTTGCTCTATATGCACATCTATTTTTTAAAAAAGAGAAATATAAAACCTGGCATGTAATCTATATCTCTTTTACTATATTGCAATATATAATGCATTTGTTAAAAAAAACAAAAAAAATCACTGCACAATTTTATATATGAACTAGTTTGTGATGCAGCTTCTTACAAGAATGCAATACGTGATGTGGCTAATAATGGCCATTGATTCGATCAAATGGCACTAAACCGCATGTTTTGACAAAAAAAAATTGTTCAAAAAAATATATAAAATTACGAAATTGTCTAAAATATAAAGTAACATTTGTATTATAAATAATTTTGGTTATAAAATAATTAATCATTTGTAAGGAAAAGTTAGTCATAAAAACCATTCTTTTTTTAAAAAAATAATACATGAAAGAAGAAACATACGAATTATTACAAAGCAATCAACTAAACTATTGTGTAATAAAGGACTATTATTTTGATGTAGAAAAAGAATTAACTCCTAGTAAAGAAAAAATGTTTAAACACATTTTAAGGACCACGGACTCAAATAATTAAGTGTTCCGACTTCCGGCTCATTGAGGTATTCAGATTTTGAAGAGACTAATGAATATAATTATCCTAAAATTTGAATGTTAAAACATAAACATATATCAAATTTTGGACAATAGATCTACAAGCCACCACCTCTACATAACTGTTTAAATGATAATTGACGAGATGCAATAATGTAAATTTTACATTATAGACCAACCCCATAAACTAGGGCGCACCTTTCATGTGTATATGTAAGGTTAGTCTTATATATGATCTAATACTAAATAATGAAGAGAAACTGCTAAAAATAGTAGACTACATGTTTTGAAATTTGAATATGGTACAAAGTTTTCGGGGTACATGTGGAGATGCAACTTGCTAAAGTAGTTGACGTAATTTTAGAATACGTGTTTGCTTATGATAATGGACAGACAACATACAAAAGTGGTAAACAAATTTAAATTAGAATAACTAAACTTATATAGATGCAATTCAAAAACAAGTCTATATTTCTTTCCACTTCTCCTGTCACATTCATTTGAGTAAAAATCTCAGTTCTACCAAAAGAACGAGGTAAAACAAGAACATAGAACTACATATAACAGTGGAATGCTAGATTAGACTTTAGAGACTTATCTTTGACTGTTATACAACATCAAACATTCGAACTCACATAAAGCATGAAGACATTAGTCCTTTACTCGTCCAACACTGTACAGAGAAGAGTCTACATCATACAAAGATCCATCTTTCAGTACTTTTCATTTCTTAGCAAGCAGCTTCTTGGGAAGTTTATCCAGTGGAGTCGATTTCAAGAGGAAAAGCCTGGCAGCACGCTCCTGCAACGTGCCTCCACATTTTAATCCACGGGCCTGCAGTTCAGACTTCAACCTTTTCATGCCAAGAGCCTGTCGAGATCATAGCATGAAATATAAAATAAATCAGAGGTTCATGATAGAGAAGAATCCAAGCCTACTTGATTCCCAGAGAATTGAAGAAAACTGTATTCAGCAGGAAACGAGTTCTACTCATTGCACAGGCAACTTATATTATTCCCCCAAGCAATACAAACTCAAATGCAAACTGGAAGTAAAGCAATTTTCCATCCGAAGCCGTCTAACTCAAAAGATAAATAATTACCCGTTTCAATTCCTCATTCAAAGCAAGTTTTTAAATATAAAAGAGCACAAGACCAGAAATCTAAACAATTATAAGTCCAAGGAAAAGAGAAAGAAAATATCCTTCTACTGCTTCCCACCTTTTATTAGGGCATTAAAATGTGTGAACTTGGCCAAAAAACTGTAATTGTTATGGCATCTGACAGCTAAACATATATAGAAATTTAATCTCAGCCTGGCTGGAATATTGAGAACTTGATGGGCGGTGGAAAGAAAACATGGCAGCCACTAACAACTCACCAAACACCATTGACCTTTAAATTTTAATAATACGGTGTAATCAAGTTTTGAACAAAAGGAACAAATGGTTAAGGAAACATAATCTTGTCAACCATAGCGCAATCAGGTCAGAGACACATCATATCCACAACTCAAAAAAAAAATTAAACAAGAAAAAACACTTGTTTACAAACCAAAATGGAAAATATTAATTGGAGATAGGCTACTCATGCTTGTGCAACATATGATTGGCATTATTTTCAAGAAGTATATAATAATTCACTTCATACACTGTTTCAATAGCAATCTTAAAGATTAATGAATGTAGCAAAGAAAGCATTAAGCATATCAATAGAAAACTTCCTCATTGAAACATATCGCTTCCAAATCAAAATGAGTGTAGACATCACAGGCTATTGTTTGACTAGATTTATCAACTTGAAATATAGTTGAACCGATTGAGGAAGCAAACATCATATAAACTTTTTAAAAGATAGCGCACAGCAGAAACATTGTTCTTTTAAACATACCTCAAGTTCTGCAGCTGAATTATACGCATCAAAATTCAAGGGCTGATCTGTTTCAGGAATAGGAGCACTTGTGGAGGTTTCTTCATGACAGGATTTATGTTCAAGCATTCCATCAATTTGAACATTTGAGACCTGACCATTAGCTAAATCAAGCTTGCCAGAGGAAGTTCCACCAGAATCCTGCTTTCCAGCTTCTTCAGCAACAATCTCCAAACCAACAGAGTCAGAAGAAGAACCACTGACCACCTCATTACCCAATACAGGTTCAACCACATTGGATGGTGCAGCCTGGAGTGATTCAGTTTTCAGACATTCAGTAGATTCCATTTTTCCATTAATAACAGTTTCTTTTTCTTCTTCAGAGCAACTTTCACTAGAGCCTGCAATAGAAGATTCTCCATCTCGTTTCCTACCAGTTACTGAATCTGAACTGCCTTCAGCCTTGTTTGAGTCTGAGTCGTTCCCATTATTTAATACAATTGATTTCTCATTTTCTCTTTTATCATTGTTCTCATCGTCATCAGAGTCATCAGAATCATCAGTATCGCTTTCATCTAATGTCCTCTTCCCCATCCTAGCAAGCATAAATACCAATATCAGTAAATAAAATGTATTTGTGCATCCACGATGAGTTTGTCCGTGAGTAATACACAGTCAACAAAAAAGATCCACTACACACCCAAATTATAAAAAGGTTATGACGAACCACATTATTCTGACCCAAATAGAACTTTCAAGAGCCAAAATTTAATTCTCATTCAGACTCCCCATATTACTATAAAATAAAAATACACATCTATGAGACTCTAAAACCACAAAGATGTTCATACTTTCACAAGTTTTCAACTTTGCTCATTTAGGAGCCTTGAGCTTTAAAACATGACAGACACACTTAGACCCCCTAAACTTAATTTTGTTCACTTATAACCCTAAAATAGCCTCACTTTCTTAAAAGCTCAAGTCCTTAAGTGACAAAATTGAAAGCTACTGGGGGTCCTAAGTGAGCAAGGCTAAAAGCTCAGGAGGTCTATCTGTGATCTGTCACATTTTGAAATTCAGTACTAAGTGAGCGAAATTGAAAAGTCAAGGTGTTTGTTTGTCAAGTTTGTCATGTTTTAAACCTCAGAAGTGTTTTCAGCACAACTTGAAACTCAAGGGTCATTGTGCAATTTGACTATAACATTATGAATTCCCTTAGCCCTATAGAGCTTCAAATAAAGCATAGAAATCAATCCAAATAATGAATTCAGTATAACTAATGAAACAAATACAGCCAACAATGTGCTTATACTGTGTCCGCAAAATATCACAGCCCCTCAAACATAGCACTGATTATGCACTGATGAAGCGTATTCTTCTCACGTGAGTCATCAATGTAGTGACACACACAAAAAATAAAATTCATGATATTTGGTATGTATAAGTTTTATCTTTTATCTCCCAAGAATGTGAAAATCTATCTAAAGGATGTTTTATCATAATTAACATAGGGAGTTTAAATTTATATGTTTACAAGCTTAAAAATTCAGACAGCCAGCCACACATCCAGCACATTATAAAAGGATTATATAACAAAATAAAAATCATAGAGGAACTATGACATTCGCATTTGGCAAGAGGATCAGAGTGAAGGTTGTGATCAATGAAGGAAGCAGAGTGGAAGCAGGGCAATGCTTGAAGTTAAGGCAGGCAAGTAGATGTCGGAAGAAGTCTAGGTTATCATTCCATACTAGAATGCAACCCACGCCTTTTCATACAATCCTTTGCCAAGGTTGAGCAAGGCATTGATTTTTCTGTAGAAGAGGTTGCGAGAGTCACAATGCAATACCTTGTGCAAGAACAGGGGCCCTCTTCTTCGCTTTCGCCTAAACCTCAAGCACCGTCCCCACTCACCACCAACACAATCTCCCTGCTCAGACCTTTTACAGTACCATCATTTCCATGCCACTTCGATTTGTGCAAAAACCAAGAAGAACAAGATGAGAAAGAACTTAAAATCAAACAACAAATATGCGTTGATCACATTCTTTTCTGATAGATCCATTCAAGAGATTGTCCAGATGGAAGGTGGAAATAGGATAAGATATTCCAAATAAGCCAAAGCCGCGAATGCGAATGGAATGTGAGGAACGAAAGAAATGAAGTAGACGGCCATGGAAACACGGCATTATTCTGACCCAAATAAAACTTTCAAGAGTCAAAATTCAATTCTCATTCAGACTCCCCATATTACTAAACAATTAAAATACACATCCCTGAGACACTAAAACCAGAAAGATGTTCATACTTTCACAAGTTTTATCTCATCTACAGAATAGGTATAAACTTATGGTTATACAACATGTCAACATTCATTTTAAGACATGAATTATGTAATTCATCCACCAAATTAAACGATGTATTTTTTATAAAAGAGCAAAGCCTCAGAATATCTTTCAATAACTTAAATATACTTCAAAATAAAACACTAACCATATTTTCAACTTCTTTGCATCTGCTCCGTCTTTTCCTGTATCTGAAACCTTTCTCTTACCATTCATAGACATCAAAGCCTCCTTCACGGACTCTGCAACTTCTGCCGTGCATCGCTCAGATTGCTCCCTATATTTCGCAACATACTTGTGCGCCTCGCTATCACCCGCACCCTTCTTCCCCTTCTTCAATTGCTTCTTCAAAAAATCTTCCGCCATCGTCTCCAGCTTCCTCTCCGCCTCCTCCGCCTTCCATTCCTCCAAACGCTTCTCTGCGTTCACGTGCCTCAACCTTCGCCCGCTCATATCTCTGCAAGCATCGAAGTTGTTCGTTTTCTTCTGTCCAGCCTTCGTCGCCGCACCACGTAAAAGCGACCCAAACCCTCCCTTGCCACCGGCAAGACGTAGCAGAAGGTGGACGGTGGGGAAAACATGTCCGCCGTCGGGTGAGCAAGAGATTACAGATTCGTCACCGTTCAGATCTCGGACGCCGGTGAGGAGGCGCTGATGTTGCGTGGGGATTCTGGTAACTTCGAAGAGACGATCCTTGATGGAATTGGCGTGAATGGTGGGAGATGGGAATTTTAGGGTTAGGGTTTTTCCGTCCAAGAGTTTCACGAAGAGATTGTACATCTTAGTGGCCGTGGTGTAGTCCTCCACTATTGAATTCTTAGAAGGATTGAGGATAAACAAGGAAGGATCTGTGAATTTTGAAGGTTAGGGATTGGGATCTGGGTGTTGTTCTATGTCAAAGAACGGAGAGGAGAAATGAGAACTCCTACGATAAAAGGAATATTTATACCGATTAAAAGTTAGGGTAAATTACACTTTGGTACCCTGTGGTTTGACCCTATTTCACTTTGGTACCCTGTGGTTTGAAACTTGACACTTTGGTACCCTGTGGTATTCTCCATTAACACTTTGGTACCTTTTGGAGCTATTTTGTAATTTTAACCATAATAAATTTTACAAAAATTACATATTGACCCCAAAAAATTTTTAAATTTTTCATTTTAGTCCCTATATAATATGTATCCAGGGACCTATTTGTAATTTTTTGAAAATTTTTTGGGGTTAATATGTAATTTTTGCAAAATTTTTTATGGTTAAAATTACAAAATAGCTCCAAAGGGTACCAAAGTGTTAATGGAGAATACCACAGGGTACCAAAGTGTCAAGTTTCAAACCACAGGGTACCAAAGTGAAATAGGATCAAACCACAGGGTACCAAAGTGTAATTTACCCTAAAAGTTAAAAGGATAAATATATGAGTAAACTAACTTTTTAGTCCACGGGTTTTATAGGCGCTGACAATTTGGTCCATGTATTTTCGCGAGTGTATAACCTGGTACATGAATTATCCTAACTCGTTGCAATTTGGTCTCTCCCAGACGTTTTAAACAAGCTGACATGGACTGTTTTAGGCTGCCCAAATGGCCCATTAGGTGCTAACATAGATCGCTAACTTCTACGTCAGCACCAAAATAAAAAAAACTAAGCAACATAATCAATTTTTTACACACCAACACCACCCTCCCATGCTCCCCCACCGTTCTTCTTCATCTTGAACTTTGTCCTCTTCTTCCTCTCACCTTTGCTCCCATTGCCACACAAACTTCCTCTCTAACCTCATTTATCACACACACTCAGAGTAATGAGTGATCTGTAAGCGTAAGCAAACCCACTGGCTCAGTTTCTGGTAGGTCCTTTCCGATGATGGTGACGCGTCTGATGGAGATTGTGCCCTAGGGCCAATCATTTTATATGTATGAACATATTGATTGACTAATTTATAGATGATAAATTGAGTTGTTATCATATTATTAGCATGTTTACTGTGATAACAATCCGTGATTAATTATGTGATAATTACTCTAAACTGTCCCTGGTCGATGATTCACATAGGAATGTGAATGAACTAAGACCAACATGACTTCGGTGTATGGAGATACACGCATGAGACGCTTTACAAGAGTCATGGTGCAATTATGTAATGGGTTACAAGTTGCTGGACCAACCTAGAGAGTCCTGCATGGGTTTAGTCATGAGCTAGCCTCTCCTGTACACCTGTTACGATGCCCTTAGACCTGAGGTATTGACTATTCCGGCGTTGTAGATGTCAAACTTTGACCTAGTCCAACGTTGCCCGTAACAGGGTAGCCATACAGGCTAGGTACGGGTTTGGTTGTTTACCGTGCTGAGGAATGTGGTTGACCAAGAAGGAATTTTGTCCCTCATTAAGTTGAGAGATATTTAACTGGGCCCCTCGATGAGTCTGTCCAAGGAATGTGTGGCCACACAGGGAAATGGGACTAACTCACGGAATCGAGAGAGTTATGGTTTGGATTAACGATGACTTTCCCGTGCCTTATCCATGGCCACAATATCGTGTGACAATAGAGATTATGACAAGGTGGTACTAAGGTTAAGCCGTTGATGTTAAAGTGATAACTCACGTGTTTTGGGTAGTCGTGATGGCTTGCTAGAGTCTGCTCTCAACTTGTGAGTCATAGAGATGGCTTGCTGCCAACTTCATGTGAGGCCTGTTGGGTCACACACGAGCAGGATCAAGATACTGTAATGGGACACGAATTAGAGTTTAATTCGTGAGTTACTTTAGTGACACAATTTAAGACATAGTTGAATGTCTAGGACATGAAGTCTTGTCTTAAATAAGATCTACATTTGTGATATTTAAATTTGTTGGACAAGTTTAAATATATTAATTGTTAAATAGTTAATTTGATTAATCTATTTACAATTGGATTCTTATTTAAAATATTAGGGAATAATGAATTGGCTAAGTCTCCTAAAAGTTAGGGGATCATTGATTTATTAAATTCTCTAATATTGAAGAATAAGATAATGAGGGTGGCACCTCACTTGGATTTAAATTAATAAAATATGGTTTTGTTAATTTGAATTCAAGATTTGATTTTGATTTCAAGATTCAAATTTGAATTAAGATATTAGGGTAATATTTTAATTCAATTTGTTAGGGATATTAATAAGATTATTATAACTTCCTAAGAGTTAGGGTTGTTATCTTATTTATTAAATTCCTTTAAAGTGGGCTAGGAGGTGGCGCATTCTTGGAAGAGTGGAGTGCAAGATTTGATCTTGCATTTTGGATTTCAAGATTGCATTTTGAATTTTAAATAAAGATATTAATGTAATATTTTAATTAAGAATTCAAATCCTCCTGACTCATTCCAACCAATAGGAATTGGGCATTCAAGATTTAATTTTCAAGATTTGATCTTGAAATTTAAATTTAAATTGCCTTTTAATTTTGAATTATAATATTAGTGTAATATCATAATCAAGATTTGGGGAATCCCTATTTCCTTATTATAATTCCCTATTTTCATGAGTTAGGAATGAGATACTCCCTATTTAAAGAGTTAGACTCTATAAACCCTACACAAGTCTCATAACCCTAGTTTATGAGAGTAAAAAAAGTCGCCTATGCTAAGTGTGAGAGGGAGAGTTTTGAACTAACCCTAAACTTAGGGAAAGAGGCAAGTTGTGTGAGAGGGAAAAAGAGAGGCGCCAAAACCTAGAGAGTGTGGCCAATAAATTGTTTCTTGGTGCGCCACTTTGTCTTCTTGGATATTTCAAAAAGAGTTCTTGAAATTCCAAGATTGTAGATTAGGTCCCAAGATCTCTTGGAGAAGAGATTGGAGGCTAGCACCTGGGTATCTGCCAAACTGTTTGTGTGGATCACCAGTAGAGGAAGGACACGCGTTGTTGTGGACTTCTCGGATTTGCAAGTCTCAAAGCTACCGTCTGATTAGGTATACATCTTTCCTTTTCCAGAATAAACAAAGTTAGTGGATCCTGGAAGGAAATTATAGGGTTATGCAAAAAATTTTAAATTTTTTACCTTTTTCCGCTGCGCTCGCTTTATAATTTCCCAACAGTGGTATCAGAGCCAAGCTAATTTTGTGTTTATACTAGTTTTGTGAATGTAAATGTGATGTATGATTGTATGTTTACTGTTTTTCATTCGGTATGCTTAAGTCTTGCGAAAATCCACCTCACGTTTTTTTTAACCTAATCTAAAGAATGGTGCAAATTTATGTATTTGATACATAAGGTAATCAATTTGATTGATTAAATTTTCTTGAAAGAATTAGTCTTGGTCGAAATTTTTAAGTTATGAATTTATAAATTTTTGGGTCAATAATTCGACTTCTTGAATATGATTCTTGAATTCTTGAATTCTTGAATTATTGATGCAAGGCTTATTTTTCAAGAAGGCATGTTAATTGCACAAACCCTAATTGAACACAATAAAAACGTTTTCTTGTGTTGTTGTATGCCGTGTATGTTTATATATATGAATTGTTCATGTATGGTTGAGCATGGTGTTGGATATGGCTCTAGGTCTTATTTTGGTAAATACGGCCTGCGTGTCGTCTCCCTAAATTCTTGATGTAATTTTCTTTTCTCACCTCACTCCCCTCATTTGTTTAAATGAGGTTTCCCAATGTAATTTTCTTTTTCCTTTTAGAAAAATTCTCTCATTGGCTTGAGGGAATTTAGGGTAGATGAGCCATATCTAAGCACGGTTATTTTATGCATTTAGTTTTGTATGTGATGCAAATGCGCTAGATGCATGATTAAGGGTCGCGATTTTAACATGCCAATTTTATATTTTTACGCACAACCACGTATTCGATACGAGCGTAGGATTTGATGGAGATTGTGCCCTAGGGCCAATCATTTTATATATATGTGTTTGTTTGAACATATTATTTTGATTAATTTATAGATGATAAATTATGCCGTTATCATATTATTAGCATGTTTACTGTGATAACAGTCCTTGAATAATTATGTGATAATTAGTCTAAACTGTCACTGGTCGATCATTCTCGTGGGAACGTGAATGAACCAAGACCAGCATGACCTCGGTGTATAGAGATACACGCATGTGATGTTTCTCGAGAGTCGTGGTGCAATTATGTAATGGGTTACAAATTGCTGGACTGACCCGGAGAGTCCTGCATGGGTATAATCATAAGATAGTCTCTCCTGTACACATGTCACGATGCCCTTAGACCTGAGGTCTTGACTATTCTGGCGTTGTAGATGCTGAACTTTGTGATGGAGATTGTGCCCTAGGGCCAATCATTTTATTTATGTGTTATTTGAACATATATATTTTTGATTAATTTATAGAGATAAATTATGTTGTTATCATATTATTAGCGTGTTTACTATGATAGCGTCCTTGATTAATTATAAGATAATTAATCTAAAACTGTCCCTGGTCGATCATTCACGTGGGAACGTAAATGAACTAAGACCAGCATGACCTCGGTGTATAGAGATACATGCACTAGATGCTTCTCGAGAGTCATGGTGCAATTTTGTAAGGGTTACAAATTGCTGGACCGACCCGGAGAGTCCTGCATGGGTTTAGTCATAAGCGAGCCTCTCCTGTACACCTGTCACGATAGCCTTAGACCTGAGGTCTTGACTATTCCGGCATTGTAGTTGTCAAACTTTGGCCTAGTCCAACGTTACCCGTAGCAGGGTAGCCATACAGGCTAGGTACGGGTTTGGTTGATTACCGTGCAAAGGAATGTGGTTGACCAAGATGGGATTTTGTCCCTCATTTAAGATGAGAGATATTTAACTGGCGCCCTCGATGAGTCTGTCCAAGAAATGCGTGGCCACGCTGGGAATTGGGACTAACTCAGGAAATCGAGAAAGTTGTGGTTTGGATTTTGGATGACATTCCCGTGCCTGATCCATGACCAAAATATCGTGAGACAATAGGAATTATGACAAGGTGGTATTTAGGTTAAATCGTTAAAGTCGTTAAAGCGATAACTCCCGTGTTTTGGGTAGTTGTGATGGCTTGCTAGAGTCCGCTCACAACTTGTGAGTCATAAAGATGATTTGCTGCCAACTTCACGTGAGGCCTGCTGGGTCACACATGAGCAGGATCAAGATGCTAATTTTTGGGACACGAATTAGGGTTAATTCGTGAGTCACTTAGGTGACACAATTTAGGACATAGTTAAATGTCTTAGGACATTAAATCTTGTCTTAAATAAATATCTATGATTGAGGTTTTAAATTTGTTGGACAAATTTAAATTTAAATTAATTGTTAAATAGTTTTACAATTAAAATATTAGTGAATAAATAAATTAAATAAGTTTCCTAAAAATTAGGGAATTATTGATTTATTAAATTCACTAAAATTGGGAAACATAAGGATGAGGGTGGCGCCTCATTATCTTTATTTTTATTAATAGAAATTGTTTTTATTAATTAAATAAAGATAAGATAAATATCTTTTGGAAAAGATATAGGATTTGAATTAAAAGATATTAAGGTAATTCTTTTATTCAAAATTGTTAGGAATTAGTTATAACTACCTAAGGAGTTTGGGTTGTTATAAAATTCCTCCAAAAACTCCATGAGAATTTCGCCTACCCCCTTTCTTGGGATGGAAGATTTGATCTTGCATTTTAGAGTTTGGGTCTAGGCTAAAGTCGATTTTTATATTTAATTATTAAAGTAATATTTAAATTATAAAATCAAAATCTCATGACTCATTCCAACCAATAGGATTTGAGCAAATTAAGATTTGATCTCAAGATTTGATCTTGGATAGTCAAATTCGAATTGGGCCTTTATTTTTGAATTATAATATTAAGTTTAATATTATAAATCAAAAGATATTTTGAGATATCTAAAAGATATCCCATATCTTAGAGATATCCTAATTGGATTAGGATTCCCTAAAACTAGGAATGAGAACACTATAAATAGAGGCACTAGGCGCCTATCTCAGAGATAACTCACAACACAGATCAATTCTTAGTCAGACTAAGAATTTCGCCTAGAGCTCTATAGAGAGTGAGAAAATCGCCAATCCCAATCAATCTTGATAATCAAGAACACTTCTTGATTATTCAAGAATCATAGATTTAGTTCCCGTTTTCACTTGGGAAGAAGTGAAGGAGGCTAGCACCTAGGCATCTGCCAAACTGCTCGTGTGGATTACTGGTAGAGGAAGGACACTCTGTGGACTTCTCAAATTCGCGAATACGATAAGTCACCGATCAAAACTAGGTAAACATCCTTTCTAATCTGGTATAAACATAGTTAGTGGATCCTGGAAGGAATCACAGAGTTAGCTTTTAGTTTTATTTGCGTTTTAGTCCAAATTTTTAAATTTTCTTCCGCTGCGCTCCCTCTGTGATTTCCCAACACTTTGGCCTAGTCCAACGTTGCCCGTAACAGGGTAGCCATACAGGCTAGGTTCGGGTTTAGTTGTTTGCCGTGTTGAGGAATGTGGTTGACCAAGAAGGAATTTTGTCCCTCATTGAGATGAGAGATATTTAACTGGGCCCCTCGATGAGTCTGTCCAAGGAATGTGTGGCCACACAGGGAAATGGGACTAAGTTAAGGAATCGAGAAAGTTGTGGTTTGGAATAAGGATGATTTTCCCATGCCTTATCCATAACCAAATTTGTTGGGAATCCTAGGCGCCTAAGGCAGCGGAAGCAAAAAATAAAACAATTAAAAACGCCTAGGTCCTATAATTCCCGAACGGATCCGCTAGTAGAATTTAAAACTTTTGGTTAGTGTTATACCTCACGAGTTTCAATCTGATGGTTGAACAAGGCGAGTTCCAAGGAGTCCACTCCTAGCGTTCTCCCTCTGCCAGTAATCCACACGAACAGTTTCTTTGAACACCGAGGTGCTAGCCTCCAATTCTTTTCTCCAAAAGAATCTGGGACCAATCTACAGACCTCTGACTTCAAGAACTCCTTCTTGAAACAGCAATTGAGGTGGCTCTTAGAAGAATCCCCCCACAAGAACTCCTTCTTGCCTATTCTTCTCTCAAACCCTAATTATAGAGCTTAAGTCGAAATTCCCTAACTCATAGAGAAAGTCGACTTTCTCTCTTGTGTGTGCAAAAGAATATTTTCTCTCTCTAACTCTTAGGAGGAAAATCAAATGAGGGTTGCAATGCTATGCATATGGGGCAAGTCGACTTGTCCCCCTTTTTATAGATCAAAATTTGGTGATTTAATTATTCCTAAAATAAAGATATTCTGATAATATAATTATTTTAACACTTGAATTTATAATTATAATATTACCTTAATATTATATTTAAATTCAAATTGCAATCTTGGAGAATCAAATGAGAGATCAAATCTCCCAATGGGACCCACCAAGATGGCGCCATCTCACTCTCCCCTTTTCCTTGGAATTTTATAAATCAAAAACTTTCCTTATTTTTGATTCACCAAAGATTCTGAGATGAGATCTTCA
>QANZ01026905.1:57441-78359 GCA_003254925.1 Chamaecrista fasciculata | reverse complement strand
ATTTTTTGTAACTTTAACATGATAGGAAAGAGAAAATAATAATATATATGACATATATTATGAATAAAAATTGTAATTTTTAATTTTTTCATTAAAAATTATGAATATTTAATTATTTATATATATAAATATATGCTGTGTCGTGTCGCGTAATTTTAAGAGTTTGACGTGTCGCTGTGTCCGTGTCCGTGTCGTGTCCCGTGTCCGTGTCAGTTTCCATGCTTCATAGGGCATATCTTATATCTTCTCACATTTTTATTTTGTAGTGTAAATTAAGACTACATTATATTGGAAATTGGAAATGTGAAGTTGCGTGTGTTGTTGTGTATGTTCTTTGTTAAATAAATTATAGTTCATAGTTCATTGTTCCTATCACGCTCCTTCCTAGCAAGTGTGATGAAGTGAGCCATCCTTAGGGCTTAGGGTGTAGAATTAAATCATTAATTAGTGAATGTAAATTTAAAAGTAAAGTTTGGTTTATTACTTATTAGTAGTCAAACCCAATGGTCCTCGCCGTTAACTTTTGGAATATTATTTTTATTTTCTTTGATTATTACTTTAATTGACAAGGATGTTGATTGAGAAAGGAAAGGAGCCATGCAGAATATTAATACTACATGATCTCATCTTTTGAAATATACAAATAAATTAATTTATAAAAGGTACATAAATTTATAATTTTACAACCTTAGTATGATTATGATATTGAAATTGAAGAGGAGCAAATCCATCTCTACTTTTTAGAAACTAAAAAAATCCATCTAATAACTATACTAAACTCAAGCCACACCACTCTTGCTAGATGATAACTTATAAAAATGTGGTTAGTTGATACTTATTTTTCATACCCCCAAATTGTTGAAGCCTAGTATATATCTTATACGCTTTTCTAATTAGAGTTTACTTCATTTTGATACACACTTTTTTTCTTCTATAATACCCTACTAATTTGATCATTAGAGGAGCTTTATGGGATTCTTCCCCATCTTATTATTTTTGTAAAATTATCCTTGAAACTCTCATATGTCATACAAAAACGTTCCCATGCTTCATCGGATTCAACCAATAGTTAACAAAAAATTCATGAGAAATTAAAAGAAGAACATATTCAAACTAAAAAAAAAAAAATTAGTGTTAGAGAACGGACTAGAATTTGAATAATTTTTTTTGGCAAAAGTACTAATTTCGTCCTCAAACTTTATATCAATTGTCAATTTTCTGCTATTTTTTTTACTGACAATTTCATCCCCACTGTTTTACATTTTAGTCAATTTTATCATTTGGTTAACTTCTTTCAATAAATTAACGACATACTGCATCATCATATTCAACCAATAATTAACAAAAAAAATCATGAGAATTTAAATAGAAGAAGATATTCAAACTAAAAAAAACCACAAATGTGTCAGAGAACGAATTTGGATCCTTTATAGTACATTATAAGTGAAATACTAAGATAGAAAGTGTCTGTGTGACTCATACCTCTGACACTTTCTCTCTCAACACTTCATCTACGGGCAAGGATCCTCTGCTGTATTGCAGAGGGTGCAGTACGCAGAGGACCAATCAGAGCTCGCCACGTGTTCAGTGGCTGTACACGTGGCGAGCTCTGATTGGTCTTCTTCGTACCGCACCCTCTGCAGTACAGCAGAAGATCCACAGCCTTCATCAATAGTGTACAATAAAAAAATCCATATCGGGACTAATTTTGAATAAAGAAAACCTTTTGGGATGAGTGATGAGATGGTTTAAGTAACATTAGAATAGTCCAAGAATTAGGATGAGGGTGTTGAGAAATGGTTGATTGCAAATTGCAATGCTTTTAGAGAGTGAAGCCCACGCGCTGTGTGGTCTTCTTTCTTTCTTTCTTTTACTTAACTCGAATTGAAGCTTCAAATTCTATTTCTGAATTCTAAAACACTCTCTGTTTCTACGAAAACACTGATTCGCTATTACGTTATCACGCGACATTCGTTTCAGACAAAAGAACATGCCAAGAAGAAGAATTGCTAACTCCAACATTTCCATCAATTCAATTTAACCACAAACACAAAAAAACCCTCAATTTTCCGACTCGGACGAAATTGACTCACCCTAGACTCGCTTGACTCGCCACTTTTTCTCCTTCCTTCGTTCCTTCTTCTTTCAGTATATATCACGATTCTACTGGAAGTGGTGGCTGAGTCACTGACTCGGCGTTATGGCTTCGTCGGAGGAGAAGCGAATCGAAGACGAGTTATCGTACCCGATTCTACTAGCAGAGCGTCTTCGCGCCACCGTCGACGAAGCAGAATCGTTCAAGCTCGAGTGTTCCGAAGTCTGGAAGCAGGTCGATCGTCTTCTTCAAATGCTCCGAACCCTCGTTCGTTTCGCCACCACCACGCCGTCGCTTTACGAGCGTCCGATTCGCCGCGTGGCGGCGGAGATATCGAAGAATCTTGAACGCGCCGTTACGCTCGTGAGGAAGTGTAAGCGACAGAGTATACTCCGGCGAGTGGTTAATATCGTTGGCGCCGCCGATTTCCGCAAGGTTCTGAGTTATCTAGAAGCTTCCGTTGGTGACATGAGATGGCTTTTGAGTATCTTTGATACTGACGGCGCCGGAGGCGGTGGCGGGATTGTGCTGTCTCTTCCGCCGATTGCGAGTAACGACCCGATTCTCTCGTGGGTTTGGTCTTCCATCGCTTCGATTCAAATGGGTCAATTGAATGATCGGATTGAAGCTACGAATGAGTTGACTGCGCTTGCACAAGACAACGATAGGAACAAGAAGATTATAGTTGAGGAAGGGGGGATTCCGCCATTGTTGAAGCTCTTGAAGGAAAGCACGTCTCCGAGTGCTCAAATTGCGGCTGCTAGTGCTTTGTGTCACTTGGCTAACGAAATGGAGAGAGTAAGGATGATTGTGAATGAACTCGGAGTTCCAATTGTAGTGCAGGTTCTTGGGGATTCGCCGATGAGGGTTCAGATTAGGGCGGCGAATTTGGTGGCTAGAATGGCAGAATATGACCCTGTTGCACAAGAGGATTTTGCAAGGGAGAATGCAATTAGGCCGCTTGTGACACTCTTGTCATTTGACACCTTTGATGATGATCATACGGGTCAATTGGGTAAGCAAAGCATTCATTCTATTAGGCAAATTAACAAGGAATTGGAGAAAAAATCGTTGTCTAGATTTGCGAATTCGTATTCGAATTTGTATTTGCATTCGGAGGGAAGTAGCCGGGTGGGGAATCATAGGAAAGAGTGGGAGAATGAGGATCCTGAAGTGAAGCTTAAGTTGAAAATTAGTTGTGCTGAGGCCTTGTGGATGCTTGCCAAAGGAAGTGTGTCAAATAGCAGGAAAATCACTGAGACAAAAGGGATGCTTTGTTTAGCTAAGCTGGTTGAGAAAGAACAAGGAGAGCTTCAATACAATTGTTTGATGACAATAACAGAGATAACAGCTGCAGCTGAATCCAATGCTGATCTTCGCCGTGCAGCATTTAAAACCAACTCTCCTGCTGCTAAAGCTGTAGTGGAACAGCTCTTTAGGGTGATTAAGGAGTTGGACAATCCAAGTTTGCAAATTCCAGCCATAAAGTCTATCGGTTCATTAGCTAGGACATTTCCGGCACGAGAGACCCGAGTGATCGGTCCTCTAGTAACACAACTGAGTCATAGAAACGTTGATGTAGCCACTGAAGCTGCCATTGCACTCTGCAAGTTCGCTTCTCCTGAGAATTTCCTATGTGTGGAGCATTCTAAGGCCATAATTGAATTCAATGGTGTTCCGGTTCTTATGAGACTGCTACGCGGTAATGAAGATACTCAGTTACATGGGTTAATTCTCCTCTGCTACCTTGCACTGCATGCCGGCAACAGCGAGTCATTGGAACAAGCAAGGGTGTTGACAACCTTAGAGGGTGCTGATAGAACAGTTCTTTTGCAGCATCCAGAGTTAAGGGATTTAGTGTCCAAAGCTATTGTTCATCTCAATCTGTACCATGCTGGAATCCATTCTCAAAGGTTGTCATATTATCCTTGATTATATTGCTGAGCCAGTTGCATCCTATGAAGCTTCAAATTGCACCTTTTTTGGTGGGTCAATAGCACTTCAATTAGCCCTTACAGTGTTACATATTTTGTTACATTGCAGTGTCTGTATTTTTGTTCTGTTATATATTATAACTATGTCAATATTCATACATCTTGTGTTGCATCTGGCTAACCCTCCTTGGAGAAAAGGAGGGTTTATAGAAACAAACCATACTTCTTTTAAGAATATACATTAGTTTTTCAACATAGGTTATCTTTTTTTTCTTTTCTCCTTTTCTATTTCCCCATGAAACTAGGGAACGGGGTGGAGGTTTTGTACATATTAATTTATTTGGGATAATCGACACCTGTCTAGCCATTTGGATTTGTTATTTGTGTACCTATTTTTTTCATTAACTTGATTCTCTACCATCCCTTGGACAATGTCCTGTAGTGAATAGGTATAGGATTCTGAGGTTTGATTCATCCATACTTACGTGGAATGTGCTGCTGACATTTTCTTTACCTTGGATTTAATGTAACTTTGGTTATTAAAATTGTGATATTCTGTGAACTGGAATCTGCTTTGTTAATTTTTCTTTTGGATTTTGTTTTGTTCTCTCCAGTTTTCTCTTTGACTGCAGGGACATCCTTTATGGCTGTTGAAGTTGATAATCTATAACACAATAAGAGACAGATCAGCACTCGTTGTCTTCAAATGTTTTGTTATGTGTCTGCTATGCGTTTTATGCAGAGGAAACTCAACTTCTGGAAATTGAGTTTACAAAAAGACTTGGACATTTTTTTTTTTTTCTGGATGTAATGAAGTTGTAAAGAAGGAATATTTTCAAATTTCTCTGCTCATTGAGGTGTTCTTAATGATTCTGACTGGTAAATAGGTGTCTTTGATTGCTTATTCTGATTTGTTGTCTCCTTCTGCATTCGGTATTATAGTAAAAGCACCAAACTGAGGGAACATGTCTGTGTATAAGGGTTGACAGTGATTTGTGTCAGAGACAACAACAGATTGATGAATTATTTTATTTGTTCCCTCCACATGTCTCTTGATACAGTTACGAGGTTGGCTTTCATTATTAAGTTTCTTACTCATCCCATAGTTGTAACCCTCAATTTACTTACAGTAAAAAGACCTGTTCAGCAGTTTAAAATTTAGTTTTCTTTTTTAAATTACGTGACAAGCATTTAACATCCGCAGCTTAAAAATCACATTGATAGATAAATTTAGTAAGAAATCATCATGCACAATTCAGAGTGGTGAGAAAAAAAAGAGGCATTCTCTTCTCAATAAAATGAAAAAAAAATAACGATGTTATAAAGCTAGTACAGATTCATATGATCGAAGACATAATGCAGTGAAATAGGAACTTGTGTTCTTCCACACTTTATGAGAATGCACATCGCATTCTACAATTTTGTCCATCCGCAGTTATTGGCATCATAGAGACGATGTTACAACATTCCAGAAAATCAGTACATATTACAAGCAGATGACCCAAACCAAAGCTTACACATGCTGGCAATTTTCAGATTTCGTATGCCTAGCATAGTAGCATCCATGATCTGTAGTAATTAGAATGATATACCTGACAGAGACGGATGTTTATGACCTGCTCAGAAGGTTATCTTCTTCAAATCTAAGAACTAAATATGAAAAAGGTTCACGTGGGTGTACTTTTTTTAATGTTAGTATCTAATGATGTACTTTTACGTTTTAGCTAAAGTTATAAACGAGGATGATATTTATCTTACAAAGGAAGATCACTATTTACTAAAATTCTAGGCATGACTGCTACTACCAGGTCAGTTCTTATTTTTTCTGGCTTTATTTGTTGACTTTGTCCTCAAGAAGATGCAACGCCAGCAGTGAAGGTAATGCAACTCCTGTTAACTAGTATGCAAGGCATGGGAAAATCAACAATATGGCAGAGCGTGCCACCTGTCAACAAGATGCATGGCATGATCATGTGAAGGTGTAGAAAGCCGTTGTAGAACTACATTCTTGACACGAGCGGCAGCTCTCTCACCGGCACGAGTAGCAAGTTCTAGGTATACCAGAGCTTTCATCAAGTCACCCTCCTGTACAGATGTAAAGCAATATCTCTATTAGAAGCAGGCATAATCGAAGACAAATATAAAACAAGACAAAAACCTGAAATTGTGTCTCCCTCCTCTAATCATCAATCACTCCCATATTTCCAAGAACACTTGGGTATTGGTGACTACAATTCCAAACCGTATGTATGAAAGTCATAAAATTGAAATCAACAAACTCCCAAATTACGGCAAACATTTGAACTCCCACTACAAGAGGAATGTTGGTAATGACACCTAAAACAAAAGAGGAAGATGGAGAGTCGAGTTAAATTCTGTGTGCGGCAGTGCAAAGTGAGAATTATACCTCGGTGTCTACCATTTACACTAGCAACTTTGAGTGAAACCGAGGACTGAATCTAAATATCCATAAACCTGAACAGAACAATGGTAGATGAGAGTCATGAGAAAAGAAAGTCATACACAGACACCCTAGCAAAAGGCCTTGGTTGATTGACTGAGAGACAATCACATAAAGCTTCCTAACACTAGCTCAGGTGCTTTGACTGAGCAGTAGTTTAGACAAAGGATCACTGGTTTGGTCTTCCCCTCTAACAAAAACCAAAATGATAAATAAAAGGTTTTATGTTTTATTTATGTGAAGGGCCGGCTTGGCTCAGCGGTAAGCACACTTGCCGTGGGGTCTGAGGTCGTGGGTTCGAACCACCTCCTTGCAAAAAAGCAGGGGTAAGGCTGCTAGTATATTCCCTTCCCCAGCACCCCCACCAAGTGGGGACTAGATCTGGGTTGGCCCTTTATGTTTTATTTATGCAAATTCTGAATAAGAAGAAGTTAAAGATAAAATGCTTACAGCGAAGAGAGAAAGTCCATGCTCAAATTGAGCTTTACTGTGAGCATGATCTGCAGCCCGTTTCATCCATTTTCTAGCAAGCTGATGACTATGTGTCAGACCTTCACCAGAAGAGTAGCATAAAGAGATATTGTACATTGCACGCACATATCCTCCTTCTGCAGCTTTCAGATACCATTTAGCCTGTTCCACAGAAAACTTGTTAGAAGCAATTACCAGAATACAGCATGTTAACAATGGAACCTTTATAAGAAGAAACAGAGAAGTAGGTATAAAAATAAAAGGATGCCTTATAATGAAGTCAAACAAATCAATACTTACTGCCTCTTTTATATTGCAATTGGTCCCACGACCTTGATGAAAACAAAGTGCTAGTTGATACTGGGCGCGGACATTCCCACTAACAGAAGCTTTATATAACCATTTAAATCCTTCCTTAGTGTTTGGAGGTTCAGCTGCAGAGCAAATAAATAACTTCATAAGATACTTTTATCATCCTCAAATTTTTGCCATCTAGTCATGTCTATATTAAAAAATTATGTCATACGAAAGTCTTAGAAGCAACTACTTGTATTCTACATTTTTGGTTCTAAGAACTATAGAAGTGCAAGTATTCACTTATTGCCATGAGAATTGTTGGGCATTGTACAACAGTCTCAAAAGCTACACAAGTTCAAGCTAAATTTAAGGCAAAAGGCCAAAAAATGAAATCATTCTTGCTTCACGATTTCATAATATTGAATAAAGCGAAGTTTTATCTTGGAAAGAAATCGCTCATACATGTATAAAGTTTATTGTCGATTTGTGGCAGGCATCCCATACATAATCTCACACCAACTTGCCACACTGACAAGGAAACGATGTGCTCAACAAGTTCAACCACATTGACCAATACCCAATGCAATAAAGCAGGGATACAAATAAAACTCCTGAAGCACAGACAGCTCAAATAAGGGATGTTCATGTCTGACACAAGAACATTCCTATTAGACACTATGTGACATTTCATATCACACATGGGTCCCATGTCAAAATCAGTGTCCATGCTTTCCAAAATAAAACCAAATCCTCAATTACATTATAAAAAGCCAGTTCTTAAAAACTTGCAGCCTTGCATTAGCGCTCAACCCCAAAAAAAAAAAATGATTTCATTCGTTGACCTTATGCAAATAATCATCCATTGTACACTAGACTTTGTTTATTCATCCTCGGTAGTATAATTATAAACTCACATTTTAAGACAGCAAATGTAAAAAAAGATTCAGGAGCACATATATAAAAGATTACATAATACACTATACAGCACCAACAATAGCTATTAGCTAATATGCAAATGACTCCTCTAAATTTCTCTTAAATTCAAAGAGAGATGGAATCAAAATACATGAAACAAACCGTTCTTAAATAAAATTAGAGTGACATCATGCGTTTTAATTTATTCAAAGAGAGATATAATCAACTTTTCTTGTTTGACCATGAAACAAGCGAGACTACTTTTAGGATCGATTTGACCTCAAGGGCCTCAACTAGACAGAGAAAGTACTCTTTAAAGTTTGAACAATATGTAGCTCTAAAATCGTTATGTTTAAACTAGAAACGAGTCTTATTCGATAGTTTGTGACGAAAATGAAACATTTTGTCAATATTTAAGACCAATCTCATTGCTGTTTCAAAGAGAGATGGGATTAAAATACATGAAACAAACCGTTCTTAAATAAAAATAGAGTGACATCATGCGTTTTAATCTTATATCTCTCTGAATTACAGAGAAAGTAAGAGGAGTCAACTACAGAGGAACAAATTCTGTGCGTTAAAACGTAAATGGTGTGCTTATAGGAGTGAAAATGGGCAATTGAAATACAAAGGCACTAGAAGAGCCTAGATACATTACTCTCTTCCACCTTCTCAATCGCATTGCTGTTAACTAAACCGTAATTCATATGAATAAACAATAACTAAACAGTTTAAATTCTGGAAATACCTTGCAAATACGAAAGCCCCAAATTGCACTGACCAGCAGGGTCTCCAAGCTCAGCAGCTCTCTGATACAAATCAACAGCCTTCTCTTTCTCTCCCATCTCCCAATAAATCAAACCCGCATCAACCATAGCCATAGACGAACCACGAGCCGCGGCTTTCATGAAAGAATCGAGAGCCTTACCTTTATTAGGACGCACGGTTCGCCGTCCGTGTTTGAATCGCTTTCCCCACCTTAATAGCAGCATCGCCTCCCTCAACGGCCGAAGCGCCTCCGACCACGACCGACACACCAACGACGCCGATTGAAGGTTCTGTAGGGTAAAGGACGCGGCGATTTTCGCGAGAATGTCGTACGGAAGCGCAGAGAAATCGGCGCCGTTCGATGAGGATGGTCTCGATGGTTCTGATTGCTTTGAGCAGGGCCGAATCGATCGAGAAGGATAAGGCGATGATTGTTTCGTTGGGGTTTTCGAGTGATTCTTCTTCCTTGTAGCGGAAGAATCAGAAGAATCAGAAGAAGAAGAAGAAGAAGAAGAAGAAGGGGTGTTGGAGAATGGAAGTGATGAAAAACGAGATGTGCCGAAGCGAGGAGGCCATATTTTTTGCTTCATCTTCTTCGTTGCTTGAAATCGAAAGCTCTCAGAGAAGAAGAAGAAGAAGAAGAAGAAGAAGAAGAAGAAGCTAGAGGTAGTATAGTACGGCATGAAGAACTGAAGATGAAGGAAAAGGAAAGTTTGTTCATTTTGGAGCGGGATAAAACGACGTCGTTGCGGGTTGCTTTCAATTCGTAGATTGAAGACTGATATTATAGTATGAGTATCTTGGATGTTAAGGTATAGAGAGTAGAGATGTTGACTATTGAGAGAATTGGCGATGGACATTTTCAATTAATTTATGAGTGTTTTTAACTTTTTATAAAGGAAAAATAATTCAAATATTTTTATATTTAAAAATTATGAAAACTCTATATATTGCATTTTTTTTATCATATCCGGTGACCAATGGTATTAAAATTAAATTGGATCAATTGGATTTGTTGGGCTTTTATCATTCAAAATCAGAATATTTAATAAGTTGATATGTTGTATCAATTTGCTAATCAATTTTTGATCGGAGAAATCAAGTTGATTGAAAATTGAATGAGAGGATTAATATGCATCAAATTGCAAGATTGAGGAAATGAAGTGAATTTTCAATAAAAGAGGTAATTCCTTCATGAGTGATGTGGTGTATGAGCGTCACCAAAATGTAGTTTTGTGAGGGTGGTGAAGTCCCATACATGAGAGGCGGGCTTTCACCTTCTGGGGAGGGTTTATAATTTTTTCGTTCAAAAATTATAGTTGTGAGAGAGGGTTTACAATTTTTTCCAGTAAAAAATTGTACTGATGAGAGTTTGTAATTTTGTCCGTGCAAAAATTACAATTATAGTGAAATTGTTCTAAAGAGACCGTGGAGTAGGTTCTGAGACACTGAACCACATTAAATTCTTTGCGTGATTCTCTCTATTCCTCTTCCATTTATTTTAGTAGCTGAGGTGGATGTCGAGACCTTAGGGAATTATCATCCAAAAGAGAAGATGGCCCAAGTGAAGTCATTAAATTGTGATTCGGAATGATTTTTAAAAATTTGTTTAGGTCACAATTTTTTTTTAAACTCTAAATAATATATTCACAAACTTAGTAATAATAATCTTATATGTATATATATGAGAAAACCTACATTTTGGTCCATGAATTTTTATTGAGTTAACGATTTAGTCCCTGCATTGTTGGAAAATGCAAGTCAGTTCCTGAATTTTACATTATCGTCAATCTTTTAATCCCTGAATTGTAAAAAAATACGAACCCGTCCTTGAATTTTACATCATCATCAACCTTTTGGTTCATAAATTGTAAGGAAAAACAAATCAATCCCTAAATTTTACACCACCGTCAACCTTTTGGTCTCTGAGCTGATTCGTATTTTTCTACAATTTAATGACTAAAAGGTTGACAATGGTGTAAAATTCAGGGATTGATTCATTTTTTCCTATAGTTTAGGAACTAAATCATTGACTCGGTAACAATTTAGGGACCAAAAAATACGTTATCTCTCCATGTAGAGTTAGGAACTAAATCATCACCGTCTATTAAGAATTTATATACATGTAGAGTTGTAGACGGTGATGCCAACTGCTAAGAAGGAGCTACCTAACAAAACCAGTAAAACTACCAAAATGTCTCCCCCTCTTTTGTGTTTTGCTTTTCCTACATGTAAAGTTTGAAATTAGGGTTTTGTTAGGTGGCGCCTCATCCGCTGGAAGAAGAGGTCCATCATCCGCTGGTAGGTGGCGCCGGCGTTCTTCAGGCCAAAGGGCATGACCTTGTAGCAGAAGACTCCCTTGTCTGTGATGAAGGCAGTCTTCTCCACATCCCTCGGGTCCATCCGGATCTGATTGTATCCGGAAAATGCGTCGAGGAAGCTCAGTGTGGCGTGGCCACTGGTTCCGTCGACGAGTCGGTCGATGCTGGGGAGTGGGTAGGGATCCTTCGGGCATGCCTTGTTCAGGTCTGAGAAGTCAACACACATCCGCCATTTTCCGTTGGCCTTCTGGACGAGGACAACGTTGGACAGCCACGTGGGGTACTTGGTCTCACGGATGAAACCTGCCGCCAGCAGTTTCTCTACTTCTTCTCTTGCTGCCTGCTGGCGCTGTTGGCCCAAGTTCCTTTTTTTCTGGAAGACGCCAGGTCTTCCGTCGACGTTAAGGGAGTGGCAGATGATGCTTGGGTCGATCCCCGGCATGTCCGACGCGGACCATGCGAAAATATCCTCGTTCCGGTAGAGGAATTGGATCAGTGCTTCTTTCTCTGGAGGAGGGAGAGTGGCGCAGATGTTAACGGTTTTTTCCGGCGCTCCCGGAAAAGCCACTGCTTCCATTTCATCCGAAGGCTGCGGATGATTCTGTGGGATCTCATCCCGTAGATCAACAATCTCGCAGTTCATTACTGCGTGTTCTTTCTCCTTTCCTTTTTCTGAGGAGGATGACAGGGGGTTCTGAGGAGCTTCCCGGCTTGTCTGGGGCTTGGCCAGGCTGGTGGCGTAGCATTGCCTGGCTACTTCCTGGTTCGCCCGTACTTGTCCCACGCCATGAGGGGTGGGGAATTTCATCAATAAGTGTGCCGTGGACACTACGGCACGGGCAGCGTTCAGCGAAGGCCAACCGAGAATTGCGTTGTAGGCGGAGGGTGTTTTTACGACCACGAAGATGGTTGGGATGCATACACACTTCGGGTCCTCTCCCAGCGTGAGGTTCAGTTCAATCATCCCCTCCACGGGGACCTGGGCCCCGGAAAAGCCTATCAGGTGCTCGTTGAAAGGGGAGAGTTGCTCTCGGGAGAGACCCATACTTGAGAAAGCATCCCAGAATAAAATGTCAGCCGAGGATCCCTGGTCAACCAAGATCCTCTTCACGTTGTACCTTCCTACCCCGGCTGTGATTACCATAGGGTCACACTCTTCGGAGTCTACGTCCGCCAGCTCCTCGTCGGTGAATATGATTGGTTCTCCTTGGGGCGCATGGGGTTTCTTGAGGTAATCCAACTTCATAACGGATCTCCTCATTCGTTTCCGCGACTGCGGGCCCCTCCTCTGGCGGTCCACTCCGCCGGCAATGACGTTGATGGTTCCCAACATCTGAGAACCTGTGTTATTCCCTCCTGATCCTCCTTCCGGAGGCCTGTCATCACGACGGGGCCTCTGTTGCCTGCCTTGGTCCGTACCACGGTGTTCCCTGTCATCATCTCTTCGTTTGTTGTCCCGTTTCACGTACTTCCCCAGTTTTCCGTTCTGGATGAGGGCCTCAATCTCATCCTTCAACGATATGCACTCGTCGGTGGTATGACCATGGTCTCGGTGGTATTCACAGTATCTGTTCTGATCCTTTGGTCTGTCACCGGGGCGTGACTTCCTCGGGGTGAGGACGGGGAAAATCCCGAGGCCCTGGGACTCTGCTAGTATCCGGGACTGCGAGACGGTGAGGACGGTGTAGACATTAAACCGTGTCCGGGAGGGGATTGGCTGTCTATCGTTACCCCTCTCCTGCTGGGGGTGCTTCTGTCTGTCCTGCCGGGGGGGTCCCGGCGTCGTTGGTCACCACGGTATTGCTGCTGCTGCTGTTTGCTGCCGGAGCTCATGTTCGCAAATCTGCTCTTCTGGGAGGTGAAGGCATCCTCCTTTATGATGAACTCCTGGACCTTCGATAACAGTTCTTCTAACGAGCTAGGGTTCATGAAAGCCAGCTCCTTATGAGTTTGCCCGGGGCAGAGGCCTGCTTGAAAGGCATGTACCGCCACGCTGTCCTCGAGGTCCTTGACTGTGAGGCATTTCTGATTGAAACGGTGTAGGAAGTCACGGAGAGATTCGTGCTCTCCCTGATGAACGTCTGCCAACACGGATGCCGGCTGCTTGTACACCACGCTGGTGGCAAACCGCTTTTTGAATAGGTTTTCCATATCCCGGAAGCTGTGTATACTGTCATTCGGGAGCTTGGAGAACCAAATGAGCCCTTCTCCGACGAGTGTGGTCGGGAATAACTTGCACTTTTTGCCTTCCGACAGGTTAGCGATCTGCATGCACGCGTGGAACTGTCGGAGATGGTCATCCGGGTCCTTAGTTCCATCATACCGGGGCAGCTTCATCGGCATTTTGAACCCGGTGGGCAACTCGTCTTGCTGTATGTGTGGCGCATATATCCCGGGAGAGGGCATCGGGGGCGCCGGGGGCGTCGGAACTACTGCTGGGGGGCCCAAAGGGGGGTTTGCAGTCGCTGAAGGGCCTGCGGATGGCAGATGTTTGGCTAGGAGCTGCCATAACTCATTTGGCACATTCCACTGTTGCATTGTGGACCCTGACGGTGCTGGGGAGGTGAGGGGGTGGTTCATCCCGGTCGGTTCACTTCGCTCTCCGGGAATGTGTTCCTCTTCTCGTCCCGACAACACGGCTTCCGAGGGGGGTCGTGTGTCGGGGGTGGTGTGGTATACTGGTGGAGGGAGCTCGGGAACTTCTTGAATCTGTTTCCCCTTGGAGCTGGAGCTTATCAACTGACTGAAACGTCTCTCCATGAACTGGTCAAACTGCTCTTCCATGTTTCGGCGCAGGGAGGCCATGTCAGCTACGTGTGCAGCCCTTGCCTCCCTGAGTTCTGTCTGAACAATCTCTCGTATCTCAGCTGTATACGGAGAGGGTGTTGCGCGAGTTTCTTCCTCTGTATGCTGGTGGAAACCGGCGAGAGAGGTCAGTGGTGTGGGAGTTCTCTCGCCCTGCTGTACGTGTCCTGGTGCACTTCGGGGGGATGACCTGGGGTCATGTATGGTGTCTCCGGCTTGTTGATCTCTCGGATGGCTCGAGCCCGAGGGAGCGTCTGCTGAGCTCGGGTGCAGCTGGTTCTCGTTATGGGTTTCCATTGCAGAGAACGTCGTAGCTTGCTTGAGTTCACAGTAAGAGATAACAACAAGGGGTTAGCACAGAACACAAGTATGACCTCCACGGAGAGCCGTACCAGGGTCTCTCGGGGGTTGAGCAAAAGAAACAGAAACTTGTTCGTCGAAGGGGTGGAGCAAAAAGCTACGAAGAGTGTAGGGGGGAGCAGGGTGGAGTTCGTGGAGGAACTCCCTTCCCTACGAGGTGCTCCCCGTCGAGTGTGTGTGTGTCTTAGCAACAGCTAAGTAGAGGGGGGGAGAGATAACCGGAGTTTCCTCATCTCTCCCCACAGACGGCGCCAGTGAAAACTACAAAGCTGGATTAGGATAAATCTAACCTTGAGTTCACAGTTGAGGGGCAGTTTCCGGCAAGTAGGGGTCGTCGGAACCTGCAAACGAGAATGCACAGGGGGTTCCCTGCGATTCTTCTCCGATGCTTAAGTTAGAGAGAGAAAGCTGGAGAGTTTGAATATTTTTAGAGAGAGAGAGTCGTTACCTTAGAAAGGGTCCCCCCTTTTCCTTTTATCCTCCTTCCCTTTTGTCTCATGTTCGTACGAGGTCTCTCTCTGAGACGTTAGGGGTGTACTCGGGATGTGTGAGGAAAAGGGGGTTGGTGTAGGTTTCTGCTTTTGATGTGACAGCTATCATTGCCAGGGTACGGTGGGATTTCCAACCTTCTCTCCTGGTTGTCAGTGATAGCCAAGAGTGCTTTTCATTGCTTAGTCTGCGCGCAGGGGGCGTTTTGGTCCTTTTGCGTGTCCTTCTTGTCCTGTCACGTGCTTTCAAGGATCCTTGCATTTAATGCCAATATCTTGGCATTAAATGCTTGAGTGGGAGGGGACCCGTCTGGGTTGCTCCCCCGCCGGGTGCCTTTTATGCTCTTGATGTTAATTCCGAGGAGCTATTCCGAGGAGTGTATATCAAAACCCTTGACAAAAACAAAAGTTTTGGGAGATCATTTACCATTGAGTCTTCCCAAACGTGCATTATGGACTATCTTTAAAATATAAATAAGTAACTAGGCATTCTTGCAAACAAGTGGAATTAAAGAACAAAAAAACAAATCCCATGATCTTAGCTTATAAGATTGCGAATCTAAATCCAATCTATGTGGCGTCCAAGGTCCAATAATGTGACTCAATTAAGGAATCTTACAGGTTATCTGATCCTAGTTATTGGACCCTTGGACGAATAATGTGACCCACAATCCAACTAAATTTAGACTACATTAATAATTTAGTTATTAAAAGATTATTTAGTTGACAAATCAGTCCTTAAAAATTTGAGATATATGATTTAGTTTTTAATAAAACCAAACATTATACTCATTAATCTTTGAAATACTTTAATATATACTTTTTAGTCTAAAAAAAGACTAAAAATTATGTTATTGAATTCTTTCATAAACTAAATTGTATATTTTAAAAGTTTAGAGATCAAATTGTTAAATTAATGATTTTTTAAATACCTAATTCTTAATTTACTCTTCATTATGCACTATTAGGGTAATTAATTTTAGTTTACCTCCATACTTGATGACTCTCTTCTCCTAACTCATAATCGATCATACTACATTCATACTCACCTACTAAACTTTGCTTGCTCATCTGCCACAAATTGCTGTGACGCCATGTGACATACTAGTTAACGAAGACAAAAAAACTTGAGATAACTTTCTTGTCATCAAATATTCAAATTATTCTTAAATGTATGTCTTTGAATTCATTTTAATTCTAAATATTTTAGAAATTTCATATTGATCTTAAATGTTTCTCTTTGATTTCATTTGGATCTCAAACTCTTGAATTTAGTCATATTTATCTCATTTCAAATTTGAATGTGATAAGTCAAGAGTTACGTGTTTCTTTTGACGAGTACTTTAAGTTCTCTCTCCATTAGAACCGTCAGCAAATAAGATTAAATCAAGCAATAAAAATGAGTCTCTTATTTTATGATCAAACAAACGAAGTTGATTATATTTCTCTCATTTCAAGTCTAATATGACAAGTTTGAAGTTAGTTATTCTTAAGGAGTCATTTTTTTATGGCCAAAATGCAAAGGCATCCCCTGAGTTTTAGGGTGAGTGCACATAATACCCCTAAATTTTCAATTTATGCAAATAGGACCCATGAGTTTTCAATTACGTACAAATAACACCCTTATGTTAAATTTTGGCTAAATCAGTGAGGGTATAATTGTAATTTCATAAAAAATCTAGGCCAAAGTCATATTTTGGTTCCTCAAGTTTGCTCAAAATTCTGTTTTGGTCCCTCAAGTTTCTAAAAAGTTCCACCATTAGTCTCTTTCTAATTTCCATTCAATTTTTCTGTTAAATAAAAGAAAAAATTGGTTTACTTTACCCAAAAAGTTTTATTTTTTTGAATTAAGGTCCTTTCTTTTAATAATAGGACCAAAGTGTAAGAACAAATAAATAAACTAATATTTGAAACAATTTTTCCTGCCGACAAGTCTTCTTCTTCTTCGATCGTCACTTCTTGTTCCTGCCGCCGAATTCAAAAAATTAGTTTATTTATTTTTTCTTAGACTTTAGTCCTATTATTAAAAGAAAGAACCTTAATTCAAAAAATAAAACTTTTTGGGGTAAAGTAAACCAATTTTTTCTTTTATTTAACAGAAAAATTGGATGAAAATTAGAAAGAGACTAATGGTGGAACTTTTTAGAAACTTGAGTGACCAAAACAGAACTTTGAGCAAACTTGAGAAACCAAAATATGACTTTGGCCTAGATTTTTTATGAAATTACTATTATACCCTCACTGATTTGGCCAAAATTTAACGTAAGGGTGTTATTTGCACGTAATTGAAAATTCAGGAGTCTTATTTGCACAAATTGAAAACTCAAGGGTATTATGTGCACCCACCCTAAAACTCAGGAGGTCTCTCTGCATTTTGGCCTTTTTTTTATCACTAATATATAATCAAATAAGATGAGAAATATGATAAAAAAATAACTTCAAACTTATACTAGTTTGTAAAAAAAAGTTTGTGACCGAAAAACTTATACTAGTTACAAATAACCCCCTAAACCCTAGTTTTTTTTTTGGCCAAAACCCCCTAAACCATAGTTGAAGAAAAGAAAAGTAAGAAAGCTAAAGCGGTAGAGCCGTACAGGATAAGTACTAAGTATGAGTTTCAAATTATGTTGGTGTTCACAAATTTTGTTTTAAATATCATGATTATTTTTATCATCTTCCTATTCCATTCTTCATCATCGTGTATGTTGTTCAACGTGTCAATTTATTGATGTTATTGGTATGTGTCCAAGTTAGGAAAGTAGTGCAAAAACGAGAGCTACACTTTTTCACATATGGTTTTGTGTTTGTCGGCGCCGCTTCACCTTCAATCATGACTCATGACCTATAAATAATACAAATGTTAAAAGCTTATATAAGGTGAATTTTGTTTTAGTTCTTAAACTACCTTTTATTTTATTTATTTTATTATTAATTTAAAATATAATTTTATTTGATTTTTGTTATTTATTTTTTTAATTTAGACAGATAAAATAAATGTTTTTCTCCCTTTATAGTGAATATTGATAGAGAGAAAAATAAAAATATTTTTTTAGTCTTAAATTGAAGATAAATTTATGATATTTTTTAATGCACTTATTATTAAAACACATATGAGAGAGAAATCATTTAGATCAAGTGTTTAGTTTATAGATAACAATACAAATCAAACAAAATAATACTCCCTCTAGTCCTCAATATTTACTTTGTTAAACGGTTTTTTTTTTCAAAATATCTGATATTTTACAAAATTAAGATAACATTAGTTACTTTTTTTTTTATAATTCTATCCCTATCAAATAGTTAATAGATTGGTCGGAATAATTAGGAGTAATTTAATAAGAACAATTTAGTCTTCTTATATTTTTTTTTATTTTAGGTGAATTAATGATTTCTTTAGTTTGTATGTATTAACGTTAAAAAGCATATATTCAGGATCGGAAGGAGTAATTAGGACTAATGACGAAACAAAAAATAATTTATAAACCAAAATAAAAGTCATCCTAAAATTTAAGGAGTAAAATGAGTTTTAGATCTAATATAAATGACTTCACGCTTTTCTTCTATTTTTCTATTTCCCAACAATACATTTATTTTTCTATTTCTCAACAATAATTTTAATATATGAAATTGAAGTATTTAGGAAAAGATTTTGGGTTTCATGATTAAACTAAAAGCTTGAGAAATGTATCTATATTAAATATCTAGCACTAACTAAAACAAAGTTATTCCAATGAATAATAACTGCAAAAGGAAAATATTTTTCATTTTGACTTTGCAAAATTCTTCCTTGGCGTGCTCTTCAACAGTCACCACTCACCACTCAAACACTTACTACCCCACAACGTCAAAACTCAAAAGCCTCTCTATGCAATAATGCCAACCATATCATATATGCATCAAACAATAAAAACCTCTTTCAAGAATTTGAATCCCCTAATAATATCATTATAGTGTAATACAAAAGGCTAGAGAAACATACAATTAGAAAGAAAAAAAAAAATACAAATTGAATCTATATCTCTACACTACACTGTAATGACACTATAAAGAATCAAATTGAGTGTAGTGACACTATAAAGAATCTAAATTCCTCTTTAAACTCGTACATTTATCTCTTCTTCACAAAAACGATAATGCTTCTAATCATCATCATTTATATTATACATATCAAAGAAACCACAAATCAACCTATATATGCTCCACAAACCTTTTACGTAATACATCTTTACAAAATAGTCCTCCAAAACTTAATTAAGAATGAACACTTAGAATTGATAACATAGATCAATATAATCACACAAGCTAGTTAATTAATTAATTAACAAAGATGTCATGATTGCATTTATTCATTACACTACCTAGCTACTTTAATTTGTACAAACAAAATGCTACTTTTTAAACCAAAGAAAATGTCACACTACAAATTAAGCACCATAACATACACACACTTATTATTAATGGCGTATGAACACAGTTTCTAAATCCGTGGGAGTAGTAAAGAACTTGTTATTATAACTGCACTTCAAAGAAGCAGGCCTGGGCTTAGACTTGGGCTTGGGCTTGGGCTTGGGCTTTTTAGGAGCCGCCGGACACGTGGAAATCGCCGGAATTCTTGTTTCCTCCCCTGTCGGCGTCCTCAAACACTGCTCTGTTTCTACCACGTCGTGCCGGGATTTCTCCGGCACCACCGTGTCGATTGGCTTCAACGGCGCCCGGAGAGAGATTCCGGCGATGACCCATCTCGACGACGATGATGGCGACGACTCTAAGCCTCCTCCGTCCACCACTTGTGGCTTCTCGGAGAACCCCATGTGTATATATATATAGATATATAGAGAAAAGTATATAAGGGAGCAAAAGACTCTTTATTAAATGAGGATAGATTATATATATGTATGTATATATATAGAAATGAATAGGAGGAGGAAGGGGGGAAGAAGAATATTGGAATAAATTAAAGTTGGTTTTTTTTTTCTTTATCTTTTTTTCTTTTCTTTTTGCCTTTGGGTGAGGAAGGAATAAGAATAAGAATATAAGATGAAAGAAGAAGGAAAGTGTTGAGTAGTGATGAAAGAAAGAAGCTTTAGGGTTGGTTCAATGGAGGAGTTTATAAGAAGCTTGTTGAAAATGAGGGAACAGTAGTAATGGTATATTATTAAAAAAAGGAAGGGAAGAGTATAAGTTGATTTGTAATTGCTTCTTATAAATAAAATCTGGCAAAGAATCGAATGACTCGTTTTGTGTATACAGAATTACAGATTACTCCCTGAACTTTAGGAGATGTGCAGATAATTCCCTAAATTACAAACTTTTATATAAAATCCCTGAAACATTCAATTTTTTTTTGGCCAAAAGAAACTTTCAATTTGATGCTCTAAAACCTACCATTAATTGACTAACCATTATGCCTATAATCAACTTACTAATAAGTTAGTAATATATTTTCGTCAGCTCAAATTCTTTTTGAGTAAACTAACAATTTGGTCTCTGAAAGTTTGTCGAGATGATAGCTTAATCCTTGAAAGATTAAAATGTACAGTTTAATCTCTGAAAGATTAAAATGATATACTAATTAGTCTTTTTTATAGACTAAATAGTATACCGTTTTGATTTTGCAGGGATTAAAGTGTATATTTCAATCTTTTAAGGACTGAATTGTCAACTCTATAATTTGTTAGGGACCAAATTATTAGTTTTTTCACAAGGTTAATATTTGATTGTAGTAAGAGTAAAGGATAAAATTGGCTAAAATGTCAAACATTGGAGAAGAAATTAACAGTAAAGAAAGATTAGGGACGAAATTGACAATTGGTATAAAGTTTGAGGACAAAATTAATACTTTTGCCTAATAGTTATTCAAATATTAGTTAACTAGGGGGATACGGAGCACCAAATTGAAATTTTAAAGAGGGTTTTGGTTAAAAATTTGTAGTATAGGGTTTATCAAATTCAACACACACTCTAAATTTAATGGCAAAAAAAAAAAAAAAAAACACATACTCT
>QANZ01026905.1:46233-57399 GCA_003254925.1 Chamaecrista fasciculata | reverse complement strand
AAAAAAAAGTTGTTTTAGAAATGACAAGGCTGACGTAACTTTACCATGAAAGATACTTATGGAAGGAAATGAAACATAAATAAATATTAATTTTAATACATTTTAAATTCTAGACGGCAATATTGGATTAGAATTAATCGTAAAACTTAAAAAAGGATAAGAAATAATATATAGTAATTAGTAAGACGACTAGGTAAAAACTCATTTACTTGTATGTAAATTTCTTTATGTCTTTTAATTTTTTTAAATTACACAAATTTATTATCGATGAAAATAACTATGATGAAGTGAATTTGAATTTCTTACACAACTTAATCTAATAGACAATACTATAAAGAATATCTCTTTTTGCATAAAAAAGATTTAAATTTTGTTAAAGTCTTCGTCTTTTGCGATACATGGTGCACTTCTCTGTTCCTCTTTTTTTTTTTTTTCGTTTTTCTTTTAAATTTGGTCATCCTTTTGCAAGATGCGATTTGTATCTTTTTACTGCCATCTGATCTTTTTATTGATTTTAATATGTTACTATAAATGTATAGTTTTCTTCCAACCTTATAGTTCGTATCAAATCCAAATTCTGCTTTTGTGCTTGTTATTTCTTTCCCTATTGTCCATTCACTTTTTAGAGGTTCATTATTGAAGCTATAAAACCTATGAAAGATATAGGAAAGAATTCTCAATGTGAGAAATCTATGTGTATGCATATTAGTCTCAATTCTTTTACTGGATTCACTTATCTTTAAACTTATCTTTAAACTAACAGTTTATACTTGAATTATATTAGACATATGTCTAGCCAAAATCGGCGACAAAAGCCTCATATAAATTATAGACATGGAAAGCTAATGGACTCGATCTAAACAACATTCGCATCCACCTTAAGGAGAACAAAAGTCACGCCTCACCAGGCGCCTGACACACACCAATCCATAATCGGAGCCTAATTAGGCAAAAATTTACAATTACAAAGGAAAAACAAGGCCTTGACGCCATCTCAAGCATAAAGCCGCCAAGCAACAAGGGCCCAGACGCTCAACTGGTCCATAACCGAAGCCCAATGAGGCGAAAATCGCTCAAGAGGGACGCCCTTAGCGATTCTATGACGCCCTGACGTCCAGTGGGTATGGCACCCACACCCCAAGCGGATTGATCCTCCCTTGGTTCTAGGACGCCCTGACGTCCAGTGAGTATGGCACTCACACCCCAAGCGGACAGATCCTCCCTTGGTTTTAGGACGCCCTGACGTCCAGTGGGTATGACACTCACACCCCAAGCGGATAGATCCTCCCTTGGTTCAAGGACGCCCTGACGTCCAGTGAGTATGGCACTCACACCCCAAGCGAACATCCTCCCTTGGTTCTAGGACGCCCTGACGTCTAGTGGGTATGGCACCCACACCCCATGCGGACATCATCCCTTGGGAGGCTAGCTACAAAAACATGCGCATGTATCAAACATCAACTTTGGGTCCCAGCACCCTCGTGGAAGGCATGACGTCCTTACCCACAACTACGGGCCATCGCCGTCACAATCAGGTCTCAACAACTTCATGGAAAGCATGACGACCTAACACAAAGACCACCAAGGTCTTCAAGAGATTCAAAGGGAGACTAAGTCTCAAAATCCCTCAGCAAACACGCCAAAATTATGGATGTCAGAAACCATGAGACTAGAAACATGAAAATCCTCCAAATGGAACGTAAAGCGGACGAGGACGCCAATGATGCCATTAAGAAATCATAAGCGAACGACAACGTCGCTAAGCGGGACTCCTCTCGTGGGGACAAAATCTCACTTCTTTCGAAGGGACTAGTGATAATAGCCCCAATAATAAAAAGTTACCCCAAGCCCAATACATAATCGGGCCAGGAAGCCCTTAGGCAGGCAAGGACGCCCAAAGGGCACAACACCGCTAAGGAGATCAAGGCACATGAGCGCCTAAATAGCAAAGCAGCACAGACAATGCAAAGCACATATTGAATCAATCCAGATCGGGATAATCGTCCAAGCGCCAAGAATGGAAGGACAAAGCGCCTCGAAACAAACCAACGAAAAACGTTGTATCCGTCATCCCCTCGAAGGGGACTCCACTGATGGGGACAGAGCTTCACTTCTTTTGTTGGGACTAGTGATAATAGGCCCAATAATTAGGAGGCCCAATTGGCGGAAGATGCCCTTGGCCCGTCACGCCATAGGCCCAAAAGGTGGGTTTATGGGCGAGAACGCCCTTAACCCCGCTAAGGCAAGGACGCCCATAACCATAGAGGGCATGGGCGCCCACAGAGCATAAGGTCGCAAGGAATAAAGAAACATTTCTTGAACCAATTAGGAACCAATCAAGGATCAACCAAGATCCGCTGTCAATCAAGACAAATCGCTCAGAGATCCTTCCCATGGATTCTGCCTTGGCCATCAAGGCGCCTTACGCAAATAAGGAAATAATGATTCACTTATCCTTAATTAGTAAAACAATATCTTCCTACATGAAATAGGAAAGATTATGATTCACCTCCCATATTACTGAAGATGTCTCTTCTTACAATCAAGGAAGTTTCCTTAAATGGACTCTCCTAATGAGCCTATAAATACAAGATGATAACCCTAGGAAAGGTACGCTACTCACGCTACTCATGCTAGCTCATATTCTCCTCTCTTATTACCCAATACTAACAACTTAAGCTTCAGAGGTGAATCACAGGGAGACCCCCTGTGGTTCATTATCTTGCAGAAAAATCTTGCGGTGAATCGGGAAACGACCATCGGCCAAATCCTAGTTCATCATACATGAAAGTGAATCAACTGCAGTCTAAAATTTAAATCTGATGCAGACAAAAATTTAATAAACAAGCTTTTCCCGAGTGTCTGAAAAAACAAATTGGGGAAGCTAAGGACAAATTCTTTCTAAGTTCTTGGCATGTTCACGAAAAATAGAATTTTCAATGATACTATTAAGACAACAAGAAATTTATTATGTTATCGCTATGACACCATCAGTTTCAACTTTCAAGTATCAACAAGACCTGTGAAAGCAATATTTGGCATCAGAGTATGGAAAAAAAAATGAAATACTTTTTGCAAAAATTACAAAATGACCCCATATAATTTCAAAATTTACAAAAATATCCTTCAACATAATATTTGAGGACTAAAATGAAAATTTTATAAAATATTTGGGGTCAAATTATAATTTTGAAAAGTATTGTGAAAATAGTAAAATTACAAATTAGTCCTAAATCTGAAAAATGAATGCATTTTAGTCAAACAAAACCTTAGGGTCAACAGAAGGAAGATGAATTTCACAAATTTTTGCAAAAATTACAGAATGCCCCCAAATGTTTTTAAATTTTCCAAAAATGTCCCTTGATCATGATATTTGAGGACTAAAATGAAAATTTCAAAAACATTTTGGGGTCAAAATCTAATTTGAATAAAATATGAAAATAAGATGGAAATTGCAAATTAGTCCAATATCTGATGAAAGAATACAATTTAGTCCTAAATTTGAATAATTTAAAAATTATGCTCATTAATTAGTTTACAAATTAAATAATTAATTTTTTATTTTATTAAATAATTTAATTATTAAATAATATAAATATTTTAAGATATGTTCATGGGATGGGTTGGGTCGACCCTTGATTTCATGGGTCATGACCCACCCATAACCCATTTAACAAATATAAATGGGTCATTGACCCATTTATAACCCAACCATTTACAACCCATTCAAAACCAACTCAATCCAACTATTTTGTCACCCCTAGTTTGGTCCAAAAGATTTCATCCCCCACATATGCAGGTTCAGGGCGGGGTTGTGAACCCAACCCAACTCGCGAGCTCGCATATATATATATATATATATATATATTAATTTCCATATAGATTTTTGGTCCTTGAAACATACATACACTATACATCACTATAGTCTAGACAATTTTAATTCCTACCTCATCTATCTCTCCTCCGATTAACAGTAGATGGAAAGCATATTACATTCAACACTTCCAATTCAATGATAATTACTTTCTAAACTTCTGAACCAACTTGGATCTACCCCTGAATTCAGACAAAAAATATTAATAAAGAGAAAAACACCTAGTGAATGAGCTTTTTTTTTGTTCCCAAGGTATCCCCAGCCAACAAGTCAAGGACTAATCTCTATGGATCTGAGCTCCATTTAAGGGTATGCCGCTGTAAATGAGCTGTTTTAAGTTGCTGAGCCAAATTTAGGTGTGACCGCACCCGTCGTAAGGTGGCCAAATAACTGAAATAAATGCACTATAGAGGTGCAATCCGGGTCATATCTCACGAGGAACCACTTGCAAAGGTTCAATAATAAATTATAAAAGACTTAACTAATCGGGTAAAGAACAAGGCATTTTATCAAACACTTGGTGTGCAAGAAAACTAAAGGTTATAAAACTAAAATGTTTTGTGATTTTTAATTATAAAACTAAACTAAAAAGATAATAAAGACACTTATTAATGGAAATACTCAACGGAGGGATCGAATTTGGCCATCCTAGCTTACAAAGATCAGAGTAATTACTTCACAAACCATTTAGTAAAGTTGTCTAACTACCGTTAAACATAGCAATTAACTCAATTATGACCATAACCAAGATAATCACTCTAATAAAGCTAATGGTGAGATAAAATAATGGATTCAGGTAACTCTATAACTCAAACCAAGTTACCACAGAGAAACTTATCTCAATTACTAGTCAAACAAACTACACCGTATCCGAACGGATCGTAATCAAGATAAATAATAATCAATACATCTCAGAATTCATAATCCAATCTCAAATATACAGTCAATATCAGAATAACAAGCTATCTAACCAAGATAAACTCAAATCCTAATATAAAACTATAAAAAGAGTAAAGTAAAACCCCCTAAGTGTACAACCAAGCTCGAGCCTCCTCCAATCCTCCTCCTCCGTGTGTGGAATCTAGCCGCTCATGGAGAGAAATTTAGCTTCACCAAGCCTCCTAGCCTCCAAAATAGCCATGGATGAAGGTGAGAGATGAGAGAAAATGGAGAAGATGAAGGAGAGTGTGCCTCCCTTGAAAATGAGACAATTAGGGATTAAAATCGCGCCCTCCTCGGGTTCTGAGCCGGGTTAGGTCATGGAAATTTGGTCCAGCATGAAACACACTGTTTCATTTAATTTCCACACAAAATTGGGTGTTTACCGTGGAGTTCGCCGCGGGAGGCCTCATGGCGAGGTAGGTGGCGAGGTATCAGAAATAAACACAAACTTCTCTGCTTTCCAATTTAGTCCTTCAGCATGTGATTCAAGCTCTTCTTGGCCCTTTTCCTTGTGATTTCTTCCAAGTTAGACTTCATCCTAACCTGTAAATGCTAATAAAGCTAATGTAATATCTCAGACTCATAAGATAAAATCCAAATTAATATAAAACCCGAGAAAATCACATAATTGAACACTAAAAGGATTAAAATGCATTCAATCACAAGTATAACCAAATCATCACAACTAGAGGCTAAATCATGCAATTAAGCTCATAAATCATCATAAAACACTATGAAAAGCCACTAGAAAACATGACCATATTTGGTCAGATCAATGTGCTAATACTTTAGTTAGAGTGCTAGAAGCAATGCGAGGCTTGTCTCTTGGAAAAACCCTCCTCATGAGCTGAAGTTGTCTTTATTTGCTGACTTCATGTAATTAATTTAGAGTAAATTTCCTAAAGTCAACTTTAAAACACGGTTTAATAAAAAAATTATTCAAGTGCAGAAATGAGATAATATATGTTAATCAACCCACACGGTTAATGATGCAAAACAGGGGTTGCCATTGTCAAACAGTGTAATTAACCCTTATAATTTTGATTTATAAAATTCATAACAACAACTAGACTTTGAATTCCATGTCTCAACATCCATTTATTAATGGCCGCCCTCCACCTTTATAATATGGTTTATGATCAACTTAATTATATCTTACCTTATAATGTTTGCCTTAATAGTTAAGTCATGGATAGTGCCAATAAATTAAGAAATAATGATTAGTACCAAAGTCTTGCAAGAAGTCTAAAGAATTGTGGGTTTGCATCTAACTTTGTTATCTCAATTATTGCCAAGACTGCCACTTCAAAGTGGGAAACTTCACTTCATTTTCATTCTTGAGTACTTAAAGAGCTGTGCTTATTGCTAACCTAAGGCTATACTGCTAATAACACTTGGCGATAATGGTGGTTCTTACTCTTATTAAAGATCAAGAAACATCATCCTCTGCTTCTACACAAGAACCCAAGAGGCGATAAGATGTTTTCTTGAGTTTTAGAGGCAAAGACACTCGCTTCACCTTTACTGGTAATCTCTACAATGCCTTGCATCAAAAGGGAATCAACACATTCATTGATGATAAAGAGTTGAAGATTGGGGATCAACTTTCAAATTCTCTTCTTCAAGCTATTGAACAATCAAGGATTTTAATCCTTGTTCTATCACAAAACTATGCATCTTCCACATGGTGTCTAGAAGAACTTTCCAAGATACTTGACTGCAAGGAGAAAAACAAACAACTGGTTTGGCCAATCTTTTATAAGATTGCAGTATTGCACCATCAGATTTACGATATCAAAGAAATAGTTATGCAGATGCCATGACTAAACATGAAAAAAGGTTCATCAATGACCCAGCGAAAGTGCTCAAGTGGAGATCATCTTTGTTTTAAGTTGCCTCTATGAAAGGTTGGGAATGGCGTCCTGGGAATGATGGGTATGTAATATGCACATTCTATTAATTAAATCTTTATTATATCTATCATTTACTTTTACCAGAAGTTACTTAACACTCAATAGTTGTTAATATATGACTATTACTAAGCATACATAACACGCCCATGAAAATTTGGGAAAAGTAAAAATATAAAGTTTAAAGTCCTACATCCAGTTATAGTTTCAAACTTACAAATATTATTTTGTGGATAGAATTTCACCTTGATTTTCATATTTTTGAACAGATAAAAACTTGATTTTACTAAAATGGATTTTCCATTTGCAGGTATGAATATGAATTAATCCAAAAGATTGTGGAAATGACATTGACTAAATTACACCGAGAATGTATATATGTCGGTGAAAATATAATTGATCACCAACGACACATAGAGGAATTGATGTTACTCCTAGATATTAGTTACAATGATGATAAAGTTTGTATGCTAGGAATTCATGGTGCTGGTGGAATCGGGAAAACAACACTTACCAAAGTTCTGTATAACATGATTGTTGATGATTTTGAATGTGCAACTTTTTTGGGTGGTGTTAGAGAAAGATGGAATGGTTACAACAACATGCTACAACTTCAAGAGCAACTTCTATCTCAGCTACTTAAAGAGAAAGATATCAAATTATGTAGTGTGGATGAAGGTGCTGATAGAATAAAAAGTAGACTTTGTTGTCGGAAAGTTTTTATGGTTCTTGATGATGTAGACAAACTTGTGCAGCTAGAAAAACTTCCAGGAGGATTTGATTGGTTTGGTCGTGGTAGTAGGATTATTATAACAACAAGAGATAAACATTTGCTAAAGGCTCATAATGTTAAAAAGTGTTATGAAATGAAACTGCTAAATGAGCATGAAGCTCTTGAACTCTTTTGTTGGAGTTCCTTCAAAATGAGCCAACCTCCAACAAGATTCGAAGATGTGTCTAGCCGTGTGGTGGGATATGCAAAGGGCCTTCCATTGGCTTTAAAGGTAATAGGCTGCAATTTGACTGGTAAAAGTGTAGAGGAATGTGAATGTGCATTGGAACAATATAAGAGGATTCTAGAGAGAGAGATTTATGACATTCTCAAAGTGAGCTATGATTGCTTAGAAGAAACTGCGAAGTTTATTTTTCTTGACTTTGCTTGTTTCTTTAAAGGAGAGAGTTTGGATTACATTGCAAAGATTCTAGCAGCATGTGATTTTGGACCATAATATTGCATAGGAGTTCTTGTGGATAAATCTCTCCTTACTATTGAACATGACTACGTGAGAATGCATGATCTAATACAAGACATGGGAAAAGAGATTGTTAGGATGGAAGCACCATCAAAACCTGGGAAGCGCAGCAGATTGTTTAATCATGAGGATGTTCTCAGAGTATTAACTAAAAATTCGATAAGATCCTTACTTTTAACACTATATAATTTACTTTTTAGTTTTAAAACAAATTTGATCTCGTTGTTTGTCATAGTTTGAGTGCAATAACTAGTTATAAAACCAACAAGTTTTAGATGTTTCTACTTGTTTTTCAAAGGGAAGTAGCAATATTGAAGGAATAATGCTTGATCCCAAAGAAGAAGAGGAGGAAATAGAGTGGAGTGGTAGAGCCTTCGAGAAGATGAAGAATCTTAGAATTCTGATTATTCGAAAAGCGCAATTTTCAGTTGGACCTAATTGTCTACCAAACAATTTAAGAATTCTTGAATGGGAGCATTACCCTTCAGAGTCTTTGCCATGTGGTTTCAGTCCAATGAATCTCGGTGTCCTCAGATTACCAAATAGTTGTATAGTGAAGCTGGAAAAATCATGTAAGCTTGGTTGCTTTGCTTCCCTTTCTCGTACATACATAATTCAAACATGTAACACCATTCTAACTAACCAATATCAACTTTGTGTTTCATGTTGTCTAGTCTTTTAATTAGTATTCTGTTTTTGCAGAAATGTCCATATTTGGTTGACATAAGTCTATCGAATTGTAAATTCATAACTCATGTGCCTGACATGTCTGGAGTTCCATCTTTAAGAAGTGTGAGACTTCGTGGATGTGAGAATCTAATAGAGATTCACGAGTTTGTTGGATTTCTTAAACATTTTACTTATTTATGTGTCAGAATGCACTAAGCTTAGTAGTCTTCTATCAAATATGTGGTTGCCTTCTCTTGAATATCTTGGACTTCACGGTTGCAAGGAACTGGAATGCCTGCCAAACATAGTTGGAGAGATGAGGAAGCTACGATATCTTTATGTAGCAGATACAGGTATTGAGGAGCTACCACTATCTATTGGTAATCTCACAGGATTAGACCAATTAGAAATGGAATCCCGGGAAAGTGTTATAGATCAGAAAGAATCACTCACAAGGTTTCGAATCATCCACTTACTTCCAACTATCTGCACTACTTTAGGATTCTTGAGATTAGCAAGATGTGGTTTAACAGATGAAGATCTTCAACTTATTCTAAAATGTTGTCCCTTGTTGTTCTCCTTGTATGTACCAGGGAACCATTTTGTACGTCTCCCAACATGCATTAAAGAATCTGTTCACCTGTCAATTCTTGATGTGAGCCAATGCACAAAGCTTAAGGAAATTCCAGAACTGCCCTCAACAACTTACGATATAAATGCAACAAACTGTGCTGAATTGACTTCAGAGTCAATAAGCTTGTTATGGTCTAAGGTAATTTTGTTGATTCCTTTCTCTCTCTCTCTCTTATAATGTGTTTAAGTAACTAGGACACATCTCTCTTTAACATGGCATTTACTATTGAATTGAAAAACTTAAATAAGGGAATTTTCTATTTAAATTTTCCTATATTAATTATTATGTAGTACATATTTGATGTCATTTGATGTGGTTGGTTTCTAACTATTCGATAATAGTATTAGTATCTCTCACCTAGTCTGGTAGAAAAAATTGTATATTCAATTGTCGTAGCTAGATTAGTGGAAAACAGAAATTTTGATGTAAATGGATCTATTGTTACTTGTTGGTATCATTTTGAGCTAAAATCTTGGAATGTCAATGTCGTCATAGCCATTGGAGGAGGTGTCTGAGATAGAAATTTTAATGCCTAAAGCAGCGATTCCAGATTGGTTTGACCATCGTTGTGACGGAAGCACATTGTCATTTTGGACTCGTCAAAAATTTCCCCTTTTGCTATGACATTTATCTTCAAGGAACATAATGATGAGATACTCCAATGGTCAAAAATTACTATGACTTTTGACATCAATGGTCATCGAGAATTCCCCACTATTCTTAGACCTTTTTCCTCAATTGCTGGATATCTAACCCTCCTGTGTGATTTAGAACCTGATACTTGAGATCGACTCTCTCGCAATGCTCTACAACAAAATGATTGGAATCATGTGGAGATTAAGTGCACATCCCAAGATTTAACAACATTTGAGTGTGGAGTTTATGTGTACAGGAAGGAAACAAACATGGATGACATCCAATTCAACCCTCCCAATCAATTGAAGGTTATTGGGGATCAGCTTTAACACCTTCATTCTCTTGTAATATAAAGCTGTTATGATGTATGCAGCAGAGCAGAGTGATTAGAGTAATGTATAATAAATAATTAATAATGCTATAGTACAATTAAGCTGTACTAATTCTGTCCTGTTGAATGCTTATATCAGACAAGTTAGTGTGTAGAATAATAAATAATTAAATTTGGTTGATATCTTCTCAGCTTCCTTACTTTACACTCAGGGATCTTTAATTAAATTTTGGTTTTCTTCTCTCTTGATGAATTGATTGCATTGCGTTTCATGCCATATAAATTATAATTGAAGGTAGAACAGCAATTAAGGAGGCCTTTTTCCACTCACAATTATCACATCTCTGCTTCTCATCTTCATGCATCCGATCTACACTGTTTTCAAGTTGTCAATTTTAGTTCCTACCTCCTTTTATTTTTATTTTTGGGCCAAATTCCTACCTCATCTATATAAATATATAGGAGAAAGTAGGCAGTTAATGGGAGAGTTGGCTTAATGCAAGACAAAAATAAATTCATAGATTTTTCCTTTGTCAAACTCTAATCATATCTCCTTTCACGTGAGATATGAATAAAATTTAGGGTAAAATGCAATTTGGTACCCTGTGGTTAGGGGCGGTTCCCCTTTGGTACCCTGAAAGAAAACTTTTTGCATTGTGGTACCCTGTGGTTTGCTCCGTTAGCGATTTGGTCCCCTGAGGTTTTTTTCTGTTAGGATTTAACGGAAAATGTATGTTAAAATGTCAAAAATCTCCTAAAAAGTCTTCTCTTATGCGTTTAAGTCCTTTCCCTTTACTAAAAGGGATCAAAACATAAAGAATTAATTATAAAAGGGTCTTTAGAATTCTAATATTATAGATTTTTCTCCTTTTCATAAGATTTCTTTTGAATAGGTCCTGATTTAATTACACTTTAAT
>QANZ01026905.1:26406-45827 GCA_003254925.1 Chamaecrista fasciculata | reverse complement strand
ATAAATCATAGATGCTCATTTGTCTTTTGAGGTTCTAAGGACTATTTTGATAAAGATCATAAACTTTTTGGATTAAAGTGTAATTAAATCAGGACCTATTCAAAAGAAATCTTATGAAAAGGAGAAAAATCTATAATATTAGAATTCTAAAGACCCTTTTATAATTAATTCTTTATGTTTTGATCCCTTTTAGTAAAGGGAAAGGACTTAAACGCATAAGAGAAGACTTTTTAGGAGATTTTTGACATTTTAACGTACATTTTCCGTTAAATCCTAACAGAAAAAAACCTCAGGGGACCAAATCGCTAACGGAGCAAACCACGGGGTACCACAATGCAAAAAATTTTCTTTCAGGGTACCAAAGGGGAACCGCCCCTAACCACAGGGTACCAAATTGCAATTTACCCTAAAATTTATTACTAGGAATACTGCTGCTGCTGATGTTTGGAAAGTGTATTTGTCTAAAAAAGAAATCTTGAAACGAGAATTGGCTAATATTCCTAGTAGGATTTGTTTAAAATCTGATGTTTGGACAACTTGCACTACAGAGGGTTATATTTCTTTGACTGCACATTATGTTGATTCAACCTTCACCTTGCGCAATAAAATTATTGCTTTTTGTGCTTTTCCACCTCCACATACTAGGCATGAGTTGACTAGAAAATTGGTTGAATTTTTAAGAGACTGGGAGATAGAGGGAAAAATATTTTCAATTAGTTTGGATAATGCACAAAACAATACTAAAATGGTGGAGAAGTTGAAAGATCATCTGTTTGTTAAAGATCATTTGATATGCAATGGTGATTTTTTTCATGTGCGATGTTGTGCCCATATATTGAACTTAATTGTGAAAGAAGGTCGGACTATAGCTGATGATGCTGTCCACAAAATTAGAGAAAGTGTTAAGTATGTGAAGGGTTCTGAGTCAAGCATGAGAAAGTTTGATGAGTGTGCAAATGATCTTGGAATTCAGTCGGGTGCTAGTTTATGTTTAGATGTACAAACAAGATGGAATTCAACTTTTGTGATGCTGGAATGTGCGCTAAAGTATAGACGTGCTTTTGGTAGCTATCAAATGGTGGATGAAAACTACAAGAATTGTCCATCGACTCTTGAATGGGATAGAGCAAGAAAAATGGCTATATTTTTTAGACCATTTTATGATATTACCAACTTGATTTCAGGTTCTACATATCCGACCTCCAACATATATTTCTCTCAAGTTTGGCAAATTGAAGTCTTATTGCAAGATAAGTTAAACAATGATGATGCTTGCATTCAAGATATGACAACTAAAATGAAGGCTAAGTTTGACAAATATTGGGGTGAATATAGTGTTGTGCTTGCACTTGGGGCAGTTCTTGACCACCGAATGAAGTTTGTTTTGTTAGAACAATGCTATAAGCATGTTGATCCCTTTAGTTATCAACACAAGGTAGATGTTGTGAAGAGAAAGTTAATTCAACTCTATGATGCATATGCTAGCAAATCTACCATGGCACCTTCAAGTTCTAATCAAACTATTCCATCAAGTGGAGGCGGAGAAAGTGCATGTGAAGATATTCCTTTAGCTTTCAGGGTAATTGGTAAATTTTAATTTTAATTTTTTTTTATCTTATGTATAATTATTTATGACTAATTATTTCATTTGTCTTTTGGCATTGTTGAAAGGTTCTTAATGATCTTAGTGATCAAATTGTCACAACTGAGGGGAAATCTCAATTACAGACATACTTGGATGAACCAAGACTCAATATGGCTTTTAATCAACAATATGATGTCTTGAGCTATTGGAAGGAAAATAGATGTAGATTTCCTGAGTTGGCACTTATGGCTTTTGATATATTGAGCATTCCAATCACCACAGTGGCTTCTGAATTAGCTTTCAGTATAGGTTCTCGAGTTTTGAATAAGTATCGTAGTCGTCTTCTTCCAAACAATGTGCAAGCTTTAATTTGTACTCGGAATTGGCTATATGGTTTTGATCCTACTGAAGGTATTGAAGTCTTATTTCTATGTTAGAGTATTTTTACATTTTATTTTTGTATCTAATTAGTAATTTATTTTCTTATTTGTATTATAAAGAAAAAGAACCTGATGGTGAACCAACAACAATCGACTTGGAATCAATTGGAAGTGGACCATGATGAAGGTGATGAATGGAAATTGAATTTGGCTTATAACTGTTTCTTTTCTTTTGTTTTTTGTTGTTTCTTTCCTATTGTTTTCTGTTGGTTTTCTATTTTCAAAATCTATCAGTGACAAACAATTAATTATATTGCCTTACAGGAATGTAAACTTTGAGATTGGTGGCGGCAATAAGGGGATGGAAACTTTTCTATTTCATGTGGAGAAATGGCTTTATTGTCTTTTGCTAATTTGTTTTTGCTTATGTCTTTTGCCTTTGCTTATTCAGAGAGTCTGTATTAGTGGCATTTCTTGGCTGTTTGCTATGAAATATGAGTCACGAGTGTCAGTGCATTATCAACTGTCCTATTATTAGTTCATTGTTTCTCATAGACAATTAAATAGCATTGATATATATTTCTGGTTCAGTAAGTAGTAGGGGTGTCAAGACGAGCCGGCCCGCCCAGGCCTGCGATGGGCCCGCATATAGGCGGGCTGGGGCGGGCCAGCCCGTTTATAAATGGGCTCCAAAAACAATGCCCAGGACCGCCCGTCAATGCCCGCGGGCTAAACGGGCTGGTCCGCGGGCTTTTATTAATTTTTTTTTTATAAAACCTGTATTTTTTTGGGCCAAAAACTGTATTTATTTGTGCCCAAAACTGTATTGTTCATTTGATTGGAAAAAAATTGTATTTTTTTGGAACAAAAACTGTATTGTTCATTTGTTTGGAAAAAAATTGTATTCTTTTCTTGCTCCAAACAAACCTGCATAACACCACTACTTACTGAACCAGAAATATATATCAATGCTATTTAATTGTCTATGAGAAATAGTGAACTAATAATAGGACAGTTGATAATGCACTGACACTCGTGACTCATATTTCATAGCAAACAGCCAAGAAATGCCACTAATACAGACTCTCTGAATAAGAAAAGGCAAAAGACATAGGCAAAAACAAATTAGCAAAAGACAATAAAGCCATTTCTCCACATGAAATAGAAAAGTTTTTATCCCCTTATTGCCGCCACCAATCTCAAAGTTTACATTCCTGCAAGGCAATATAATTAATTGTTTGTCACTGATAGATCTTGAAAATAGAAAACAAAGAAAACCAACAGAAAAAATAGGAAAGAAACAACAAAAAACAAAAGAAAAGAAACAGTTATAAGCCAAATTCAATTTCCATTCATCACCTTCATCATGGTCCACTTCCAATTGATTCCAAGTCGATTGTTGTTGGTTCACTATCAGGTTCTTCTTCTTTATAATACAAATAAGAAAATAAACTACTAATTAGATACAAAAATAAAATGTAAAAAAACTCTAACATAGAAATAAGATTTCAATAGCATCAGTAGGATCAAAACCATATAGCCAATTCCGAGTACAAATTAAAGCTTGCACCTTGTTTGGAAGAAGACGACTACGATACTTATTCAGAACTCGAGAACCTATACTGAAAGCTGATTCAGAAGCCACTGTGGTGATTGGAATGCTCAATATATCAAAAGCCATAAGTGCCAACTCAGGAAATCTACATCTATTTTCCTTCCAATAGTTCAAGACATCATATTGTTGATTAAAAGCCATATTGAGTCTTGGTTCATCCAAGTATGTCTGTAATTGAGATTTCCCCTCAGTTGTGACAATTTGATCACTGAGATCATTAAGAACCTTTCAACAATGCCAAAAGACAAATGAAATAATTAGTCATAAATAATTATACATAAGATAAACAAAAAAAATTAAAATTAAAATTTACCAATTACCCTAAAAGCTAAAGGAATATCTTCACATGCACTTTCTCCGCCTCCACTTGATGGAATAGTTTGATTAGAACTTGAAGGTGCCATGGTAGATTTGCTAGCATATGCATCATAGAGTTGAATTAACTTTCTCTTCACAACATCTACCTTGTGTTGATAACTAAAGGGATCAACATGCTTATAGCATTGTTCTAACAAAGCAAACTTCATTCGGGGGTCAAGAACTGCCCCAAGTGCAAGCACAACACTATATTCACCCCAATATTTGTCAAACTTAGCCTTCATTTTAGTTGTCATATCTTGAATGCAAGCATCATCATTGTTTAAATTATCTTGCAATAAGACTTCAATTTGCCAAACTTGAGAGAAATATATGTTGGAGGTCGGATATGTAGAACCTGAAATCAATTTGGTAATATCATAAAATGGTCTAAAAAATATAGCCATTTTTCTTGCTCTATCCCATTCAAGAGTCGATGGACAATGCTTGTAGTTTTCATCCACCATTTGATAGCTACCAAAAGCACGTCTATACTTTAGCGCACATTCCAGCATCACAAAAGTTGAATTCCATCTTGTTTGTACATCTAAACATAAACTAGCACCCGACTGAATTCCAAGATCATTTCACACTCATCAAACTTTCTCATTCTTGACTCAGAACCCTTCACATACTTAACACTTTTTCTAATTTTGTGGACAGCATCATCAGCTATAGTCAGACCTTCTTTCACAATTAAGTTCAATATATGGGCACAACATCGCACATGAAAAAAAATCACCATTGCATATCAAATGATTTTTAACAAACAGATGATCTTTCAACTTCTCCACCATTTTAGTATTGTTTTGTGCATTATCCAAACTAATTGAAAATATTTTTCCCTCTATCTCCCAGTCTCTTAAAAATTCAACCAATTTTCTAGTCAACTCATGCCTAGTATGTGGAGGTGGAAAAGCACAAAAAGCAATAATTTTATTGCGCAAGGTGAAGGTTGAATCAACATAATGTGCAGTCAAAGAAATATAACCCTCTGTAGTGCAAGCTGTCCAAACCTCAGATGTTAAACAAATCCTACTAGGAATATTAACTAATTCTCGTTTCAAGATTTCTTTTTTAGACAAATACACTTTCCAAATATCAACAGCAGCAGTATTCCTAGTAATAAATTTAATATCTGGATTTAAGTATTTCATCAAATCTCTAATGCCTTCATATTCCACAAAACAGAAGGGAAGATCATGCTTAACAATTGCCATAGCCATCAATTCTCGAACAGTTTCTTGATTAATTTTTTTAGATTTCATTTTTCCAGCATGATCAATCATCATTTGGCCCACATCTTTATAACTTTGCAATATTTGACAAGTTTTCATATGACGTGACAAACTAGAAGTTCCATGTGTAGTTCCCCCAGCAGTAAATTTAGCCTTACACCCATTACATTCAGCTTTTGGTTTCCCATCGTCACCCACACCCTTTTTAGTAAAATAATTCCAAACGTCCGAAGTGGCTAACCTTTTTCTTGGCACTAGACTTGGAGTTACAACACTTGGAATGTTTGAAGCAGTAGTTGCAGCATCTGCTCCACCTACATTTACTTCTGGTGGTGGAGGAAGGGGAGAAGGAGATACACATTCACTATCGCAATCCATATCTCATATCTGAATATGCTGCAAATTGCATAACAAACTGAATTACAAAACCGCAAAAGAACAGAAGGCAAAAACATGAAAACTGAAAAACTGAGGGCCTGTTTGATTTTCTTTTTTCAAACCAATTTTCTAAAAGCAATTCTTAAACTAAATTTTAAAACAGGTTTTGTGAAACAAAAAATACAAAACCTTGTTTGATGAATTATTTTTGACATCACAAACAGCAAAGTTGAATGGCAAATGAGACAGCATTAGATTTAATCCCTATTACAACATTGCCATTTATGATCAACCAATATTACAAAACTACAATTAATGAATGTGTTCTCCGCCTTTTTTTTAGAAAACAAACATCAGTACATATTTTTGCTGTTCTTGATCTTTAGTTCTTAAAAGGAACAATTTGTTTTCTATTTTTTAAAACTTATCCCAAAAAACATATTCCAATTTCCAAACGTCAATTTTTGTTTTTTTTATTTTTTCAAAACAGAAAATTGTTTTCTAAAATAAAAACAAACAGGCCCTGAATCTTCTCTCATTCTTCACAAAAACATGAAAACTGAATCTATGCACATACCTTTGGACTAATGATGAAAAACCGCAAACGTGGAGACTGGAGAATGAAGAGGAAGAGAGTTAGAGAGAGACCACGAGCGGCGACGGCGATTTTCGTTTGACACGAGCGGCGGCCGATGAAGAGAAGAGGAATACGAAGTGTGATTCAGTTTGAGACACGAGCAGCGCCGGCGATTTTCGTTGGGCTAGCGTGATTCGTGAAGAGAAGGGGAGACTGAAGAGAAGAGGAGACTGATTTTCGGCTAGAAGAGAAGAGGAGTGAAGGCTGCGCTAGCGTGAAGATGACTAGATGAGTGATTGAGTGTGAAGACTAGGGCAAACTGTGATTTTTAGCTTGTTGGGTTTATTGGGCTTCTGAAGAGTGAAGGATGAAGGATCGACTGAGTGTGAAGAACAAATGAGTGTGTGTTTTTTTTTTTATTTAAAAGCCCGTTTAGCCCGCGGGCGGCCCGCACCGGACCTGTTTAGTCCGCAGGCTGAATGGGCCAGCCCGTTTAGGCCCGCATTTAAACGGGCTCATAATTTAAAGCCCAAGCCCGCCCATATAGCGGGCGGGCCGGGCCCGCGGGCTTTGGCCCGTTTTGACACCCCTAGTAAGTAGTGGTGTTATGCAGGTTTGTTTGGAGCAAGAAAAGAATACATTTTTTTTCCAAACAAATGAACAATACAGTTTTTGTTCCAAAAAAAATACAATTTTTTTCCAATCAAATGAACAATACAGTTTTGGGCCCAAATAAATACAGTTTTTGGCCCAAAAAAATACAGGTTTTATCCACAAAAAAATTAATAAGGGTAAATTGCAATTTGGTACCCTGTGGTTAGGGGCGGTTCCCCTTTGGTACCCTGAAAGAAAAATTTTTGCATTGTGGTACCCCGTGGTTTGCTCCGTTAGCGATTTGGTACCCTGAGGTTTTTTTCTGTTAGGATTTAACGGCAAATGTTAGTTAAAATGTCAAAAATCTCCCAAAAAGTCTTCTCTTATGCGTTTAAGTCCTTTTCCTTTACTAAAAGGGATCAAAACATAAGGAATTAATTATAAAAGGGTCTTTAGAATTCTAATATTATAGATTTTTCTCCTTTTCATAAGATTTCTTTTGAATAGGTCCTGATTTAATTACACTTTAATCCCTATATTCAACTACAATTTTCATTCAAGTACACTACAAACAAATCAAAACCCCCAAATTTTTCCAAAATCAAGACCCACAAATCAAAATCCTTCTAACAAAATCAACATCATCAACAACCAATTTCTTCGTACCCTAAGGAATCAAAATTCAAAATTAAGGAATTCAATTTCTTCCTTAAATTTTTAAAATTTGGCATAATTGGTCCGAATTTGAAACAATTTTCCCAAAAAAAAATAAATAAAAAGAACCCACCCAAATCGACTGTTCTTCTTCTCCAATCACAGAATCGTTCTTCTTCTCCTTCTTCCCTCACTACCGTGGGATAGATCCTCAAATCAAGTTCAATGGCGTTCATAACCTCTTCGACGGCGACTCCGACGTCGGATTGAAGCGATTCAGGTCCCTCGCCATTTTGTTTCTCCGGTCGAGATCGCGCTACAACGCCGCCGAGAGGGAATCTGATCATGGCGGCGCAACGGCCAAGCATTCCGCCGGTCTGAGCAGGAGTAGGTCGGCGAGGTGGTTTTTGTCGATGTTCAAGCCACCGAAGAGCAATCGGAAGGGAGGAGCAGAACAGGATTCTGAGTGCGCGATGGTTGAGGATGAGAGCGGAAGCGTAAATAGAAAGTCGGCGATGATGATGAAGTCAAGGTCGGTGGCGGATTCCGGTGGCGGCGTCAGAGAATTGAGAGGGACGAAGAAGTGGAAGGGATGGTATCGAAGAAGGAGAGCCAATTTGCGTGGGTTTTTGGTCAAAATTATTTTAAATTTTAATTTATTCATTTTTTCTTACATTTTAGTCCTATTATAAAAAGAAAGGACCTTAATTCAAAAAATAAAACTTTTGGAGAATGTAAACCAATTTTTTCTTTAGGTTAATGAAAAAATTGGATGGAAATTAAAGAGGGACTAGCAGTGAAATTTGTTGGAAAATTGAGGGATCAAAATAAAAGTTTATTTTTTTCTTTTTTTCAACGGAAAAATGGACAAAAAACTTTCGAGGGACCAATTATGCCAAATTTTGGAAAATTGAGGAAGAAATTGAATTCCTTAGTTTTGAATTTTGATTCCTTAGGGTATGAAGAAATTGGTTGTTGATGATGTTGATTTTGTTGTTGAGAGGGTTTTTGATTTGTGGGGCTTGATTTTGGAAAAATTTGGGGGTTTTGATTTGTTTGTAGTGTACTTGAATGAAAATTGTAGTTGAATATAGGGATTTTTTGATAAATCATAGATGCTCATTTGTCTTTTGAGGTTCTAAGGACTATTTTGATAAAGATCATAAACTTTTGGGATTAAAGTGTAATTAAATCAGGACCTATTCAAAAGAAATCTTATGAAAAGGAGAAAAATCTATAATATTAGAATTCTAAAGACCCTTTTATAATTAATTCTTTATGTTTTGATCCCTTTTAGTAAAGGGAAAGGACTTAAACGCATAAGAGAAGACTTTTTGGGAGATTTTTGACATTTTAACTAACATTTGCCGTTAAATCCTAACAGAAAAAACCTCAGGGTACCAAATCGCTAACGGAGCAAACCACGGGGTACCACAATGCAAAAATTTTTCTTTCAGGGTACCAAAGGGGAACCGCCCCTAACCACAGGGTACCAAATTGCAATTTACCCAATTAATAAAAGCCCGCAGACCAGCCCGTTTAGCCCGCGGGCATTGACGGACGATCCTGGGCATTGTTTTTGGAGCCCATTTATAAACGGGCTGGCCCGCCCCAGCCTGCCTATATGCGGGCCCATCGCGGGCCTGGGCGGGCCGGCCCGTCTTGACACCCCTAATTTTGAGATTGAGCAAGTCCCAAAATGTAGTTTAGTGGTGAAAGATTATACCATTACTGTAACAAACTAATATATGAATGTAAAAATTCGAGATTGAGACTTAATGGAAGTGAAGCACAAGAAGCATCTCCAATAAAGGAAAAGCAAATGATGCTATGTTTTTCAGAAGAGTAATGATGGAACAGCTTAATTACAGAAACTGATAAATATAAATACACTGTAACTTTTAAGATGAATTGCTTAAAGCCTTGAATAACCTCTATGGTCTTCATATTTCTCCATGAACTCATCATTGAACTTTTTGAAACTATCCATAATAGCAGGCATGTCTTCCTCAGCTGGTAAAATAGTTGTCCTCAGATGGAACACGCTATAAACAAAACAAAAGATTTTAAGCATTAAAAGCAGAGAATCAGTGGAATATCTGGTAAGTTCTCTGTTTATTTTTGTTTTTTCATTTTAATCCCAGTTTTTGGAAGTTATATTTCAGAAACATGAATCATACAGAACTTTTGCATGAAAGTTCATTCCACATGGTGGTGGAGAAATAACAGGGCAGACTAGTGAGATTGCTCAAAAGAAAGGCAAGAGTAAACTATCGATCTAGTCCTGCATTATATAAACATTGTTATTTTAGTCCTTGGATTACTGAAATGATTGATTTAGTCCCGATAAATCATGACTCATTACAGTTTGATCCCTCTATGGACTGATTTGTAAAATGGTACATATTCATGGAAAGACTAACTTGCAACTGAGTCATGCATTTTTGGGGATTAAATCAAGCATTTAAAAAAAAACTTAAGGACTAAAATGACATTAATCATATAATCTAAGGGCAAAAATGTTAGTTTACTCAATTCTAGATAAAGTATAAACCAGAAATTAGAAAATTAAATTAATGTTTTATTATACCCTTCTTTCTGTCCAAATCCTGAACCGGGAACAGTGGATATGCCAGTGGCTTCCAAAAGCTTGAGACAATAGAAAACATCTGGGACCTTTCCAGCTTGTTTAGCAGCCTCTATTGCTCTTGGTGGCAATCGAATTTGAGGGAATGAATACATAGCCCCTGAAAAAACAACTTGATGAATTACCAAGAAAGTGTCACACTCATTTGGAACACTCTATATTCCATGGTATAGTCTAGTACCTTCTGTGAAATTACATACAACATTTCTGCAGCTGTTAAATCCATCGGTCATTATTCTCGCTCTTCTCCTCAGAGATTCAAGTATTCCTTTGCTGTATATTACAGAGGCCATCATTTCATATATGAACTACATTGAATACCATAGCTAACTGGAAGGAGATTGGACATTTAGCAATCTGGTCTTCTTATAATTTACCTTTCCCTAACAAATTGGTCAAAAGAAATATCTCCAGGTTTGGGTGGATTTACCATCAGCCCCATCTGTAGATTAAGGGAAAAAATGGATGGAGGTAGGAAGTACTAGGTCAGATTATAACTGAACAAATATTGAGTCCATATTAAAGTGATAGTAAACAATGAGGTCCAACTCACAAATATCTGTGCAGGAACATTTGGACTGAGTGAGATTGATGCAACCTTATAGATCTCATCAACTGTCTGCAAAAGAAATTGAGAAGGGAAACTAATTAAAATAAGAGTAATGGACTAAACAAATAATACCAAAGTAAACTAATTCAATCAATCAAATTTCATGTGGCACCAACAATATTGGTTAACATGAATAACAAAAATTTGATGAAACTGCAGTCACTGAAATCTTAAAATTATTTCATGTTAAAATTATTTCATCTCAATTCCCCTTTTGTGTCAGTGTCCATGTTCCAGCTCAAGCTCCTCAATCACTTGAAGAACTTCTAGGAACTGGAAACGACTCCAATTCTTTTAGTATAGTGGCTAAAAATTTAACCTTGAAACTGAAGAGATGCATGGAAATCTAACAAGTTATAAAAAGGCATTACCTGTGGAGGAATATTGGTCATTTCAAAATATCCACCTCGCTGTCCACATTCACCCCAATATCCTTTTGACACTGTGTGAAAAGAAACAAGCTGGAGTTCCTTGCTTACAGGTGGCCCCAAATCCATCAAAACCTATTTGTGTAGAAAAAAATTATAGTATTAGTTGTTAAGGTTATAGGCAAAACATCAGATTATTGGCACAAAAAACTATACCTTTTTAGCACTAATGAAGGGCCGTTCATCTTGATATATGTTCTGCTGGTAAACCTCATCTCCAAGCAAGACTAGATTTTCTTGATAACAAAATTGCAAGACCTGTCTTAAATTAGCTTCACTAAGGCATTGGCCTGTAGGGTTTCCAGGATTTATGATAACCATTGCCCTCACCTGACCAAATTTCAGTTTACCGGAAGTTAGGTAGCTTCTTTAAGATAAAGGCATAAAATAAGAAGTCAAGAAGAGATTCAGAAAAATGGAATTAAAAGACAATTAAGTTTTAAAACTCAATCTTATATCACAGAAAAATAAATCATCATGGGTGATTTGGTCTCCGGAGAATAACTGTTCTACAAAACAGCCAAGATCTTTATAATTATATTTGCTATATTGTTCATCAGCCACAAATCAACTGTCTATTTATTACCAAGAAAAGGAACTGGAAGAAAAATATCAACAAGAAATGTTTTCATTATAAGATGCTCTTTTCAAATTAATCAGCTTGATTAGTTCAAGCATTATAGCATCTAGTTTGGTCGATTTCAATCTGGAAACAGAATGGTTTACATCATGTTAGTCAAACTTGAGACGTACAGTTATTCCTTTATAGCGAGCCTGGGTAACTGACTGGCGAAGTTCATTAACATCAAGGCCCCAGTTTGCTGTCTCCTCAAGATAGTAGGGTACAAGAGTTCCACCCAAAAGTGCAATTGTTGCCGAGTAAAGTGGATATTGTGGGACAGGAACCAAAACCTGGAAATAAAATGTGGAAAATTACTTCAAACTAGAATTGTGAATACAGAAAACTTCAGTAATCAGAAGATAGAGAGGCTAGATTACCCCATCTCCTTCACCTCGGATGATAGTTTGTAAGATCTGCGCCACACCCTTGCTGGCACCATCGGTGAGATAAATGAGCTCTGGATCACTGTTCATGGTGAAATAATCAGTTAACCTCACATCTAACAATTTTTAAACTAAAGTTGAGAACCACAGTGAGTAAGGCTTTTAACAAAAATATAGTTATAGTAAGAGAAAAACCCACACACTATGGACAGTAATTACCTTGGATAACCATCACGCCTTTGTATGAACTCTGCAACTTCCTTCCTTACTCCTGGAATGCCTCGGGAGTCACTGTAAGCACCTGCAATATATCATTAGTTCTGCATTTTATTAGTGGAGATTATCATACTAGGAAAAAGTTTGAATATGTTAATCTTTCCTAAGGAGAAGAATAGCTGAATAGGTCCCTGTTATCAGTTATCACTTTCTCAGTCTATTGTTCTTGTTAGGATACCGACTAGACACAACTATGATAGTAGAAGCAAGAACAATTTGCAACCTATGTAAGATGCCACTAGACCTAAGCTTTCTGTGCTGGAGGTGTTGTCATATAAGTAATTAAGTCTTTAATAGCTCTGTTTTTCAATGCAATGGAATTAAAATGGATGACCACTGATTATCTGCAAGTTGCTTTCTGAAGCAATTTCATTTTTTGGTTTGATAAAATTTGATCTAGGATCTTGAGGCAAGAAAAATGAAGGAGAATTAAAAAAAAAATATAACCTAAAAAACAGATAAAAATGAAGTGTAAAATGTTGATTGTTCAGTCTGAAATTTATACTAGAAATACCAAGACCATAAATAGACCATAAATAGTTTGAGTTTTAAACATTGGGTTCAGTACCCAATTTTATATTTCATTTTCTTCGATAGCAACATTGTCCAGCTTCCTTAATCCTTACATAGAAAACTACTTTAAGTATTTTCTATGTTTTATTAGAATTTGGAAACGGCCAGGTTTTCACGCTAAACATAAAGCAACTGATAAATCTAGTTTAGTTCATTCATTTCATAGTACGATTACAGCTTATCATTGCATGATGCTGCTTAAATTAACAGCATCAGAGAGTGAATTCAAGTTCATTTAGTGACACCCACCAAAGAATAGGACAAAGATATTGAGAAAAAATAATGCAATGTGAAGGCTATACTTTAAAAGAGTCATAATTTGTAAGACTATGCCACATTATTTTGGATCTATGGTTTTCTGAAAACATAATATAAATCAGTTAAGTGTAAACAATACCTAGACCACCCGGAGCCAACGAAAGGTAATGTTTAGCTCTTGCAATTGCATCAGCAGGGAACAGCAGGCCCACATTAGGATCATCTAGAAGAAATGGAGCCTGGCATAAAGCAACAACCTGTAGCAGAAAATTGACGTGGTTCAGCGTTATCAACAAAACAATAGTTTCACAGTCCAACAAGTACACAGGGAGGATGTTTAGAATATAGTAACAAGAGAGAGCCAATAAAAGTAGAAAGAACATAGCAATGGCGAACCTGGCGGGGGAAGGTCAACGGCCTCTGTCCTAGAGCATGTGGATTACCAACATTTGTGAATATAATCTGCTCAAAATTGAAAATATGAGTTTTGAACAATACTGAAGATGCCTTGTAGCATATTTTCATAGTAAGCATGTAATTAAGGTAGAACTAGAAGATTCTTTCAACAATTACAACTTTTTCAACAAGTCCCTTTTACAAATATAAGAATCTATAAATTATTTATCAGTTACTTGATAGCTTGCAAGTCAATTAAATGTAGTTTCTATGTAAAACATAGAAAATAGGTAACACCGTACCTTCTTCCCTTCCTTCTGAAGCTCAGAGGCTCGAAGGTACAATTCACCTCTCACGGCATATTGAGCCTTCTTCACATTTTCGTTTATTGACTCATAGTCTAAGGGCTTTGGTGGCATGGTGAAGCACAAGACTATAACCAGATGTCACTAAAAAAAAAAAAGAGAAAAAGCCAAAAATTAGCAATAAACCTCCGGTTGCCTACTTGAATAATTTAAAGAAGATAATGAGAATGGTGAAGTCTTGACTCATTAAAAGAAAGGAAAAAAAAAAGCAGCATAATCATCACAAATTGTTTAACATGTAAAATGTCATGAAGTTGGAAGATATGGATGCCTTGACAATCGTATTGATTAAAAACTGAAAGGCAGGAAATAGAACTTGCAATCACACATGCCTGTGTTCCCAAGTAAAACAAATGAGAAAAGAAGCCTTTTGGTCTTCTACACATGAAGGTCATCGAACGGACTGATTTCACAAACACTTAGCCCCAACTCAAATTTCCGAAATAGCTAAAAGAAAAGTTGTATATTTTCCTGATTCACAGATTGCCCATAGCCCAGAACGACACAGAATTTACAGTAGAAAATCATTCGATGACTATCAGAAGCTAGAAATGCCAATGAACAATCACGAGCATCCAATTCCAATGGAATCACAGTCAAAGTCAAACAGTAACAGAAGTACAGAACCCTCAATTCCCATCCCGATACACAAATTCTAGAATCAGGAATCCAACTAAAACGAAAAAACCAATCGAACCGAGTATTCTTACAGTCTCAAACACATAATAATAATACCCAGATGATCAAAAACGCAAAAGATTGACTATTTTCCGATTTTCGGTGGTGGGTTTTCACTATTGCTGATGGGTATTGAAGATCGAGCCTACATGATTTGAGAAATGCATACCTGGGAGGAGTGAGAGTAGTGGGTGAAGCGAATCGCGCTCGCAATAGTTTCTGGAATGCTATAAAAGGTAGTATTTTTGTCTTTCATGGATGGAAAGAATGAAAGAAAGAGTAATGTTTATGTGTATATATGTGGCAGCAGGAGTTGGTGAACACAATGGTATAACCAGGGCCACTGAAAGAGGGTAAGTAAATGTGATGATTGATTGATTATTATTATTATTGAATATCCAAAAACTCACAAATATTTAACACAAGGGATAATGCTTGTGCGAGAAAATGTGGCCAAGCTTTGGACTTTAGGCTCTAGCTTCACTTGTTGCTTGCTGCTTGACAAGTATTCAAGAGTCACTCTCTTATTTTGGACTATACATATAATATGTGTATGAGAAATCAAATGCAAAACTTTGTTCATTAATTTTGAGCCACACCTTCCAAATTTTTGAAGTGTACAAATTTTATACTTTAAAAGAATTCTGATATATTTATATCTATATCTATATTATATTATATTATATTATATTATATTATAATAGCCTATTTACACTAATATGTAATTCATTTTATCTTCTTATTAATTTTAATCTTATTTAATGATTTAGTATTCGTTAGATTTCTTTATAAATTTTAAATTATTTTAAAATTTATATAGGCACGCAAAAAGCCCCTATTATATATATATCTATATATATATACACTAAGGGTTTTACGTGCCCACGCAAATATGTATGTAAAATAAATTAGAGACCAAATTGTTGACTCGGTTAAAAAAAGAGACTAAATAATAAGTTTTCTCTTATTTTAATTACATTAAATATTTTTGCTCTTTAGTATAAGTGGGAGCACGACTAGAGAGCTCCTCCCACATATAATATACTATAGATATAGATATATATTTGTAATTTGCTTTTAATACTTTTTCAAGTAGTTCATTATTAATATAAGGTCAAAAACTTATTTTGGTCTTTAATATTTACTCAAAGTTCCATTTTGGCCCCTACTATGTTTTTTGTTCCACTGTGGTCCTTAATGTTTCCTAAAAGTTTTCATTATTGGTCTCTAACTATTGAATATATCATATCATTCTCATTTCAAACTCAAATGCGATTAAATCAAAGTTACACGTTAAATTTGATGAGTTCTTTTTTTGCCTCGTTAGAGTCATTGACAAATGAGGTCAAATTGAGTATGAAATTGAACCCAAAAATGAGCCGCTTGTTACATAAATCTAGTCATATCACTCTCGATTCAAGTCCAAATTCAACAAAATTGAAGTTACAAATTACTCATGATGAGTTTTGTCTCTATCCAGTTCGGGTTGTTGGCAAAAGAGGTCAATTAATACTCTGACATTGAGTTTGGTCAGAACATCAATATTAACTTTCATAATACTATTTGTCCTCGTTTGTCAACGGTCCTAACTAGACAAAGAAAGAACTCGTCAAAAGTAACTTGTAGCCCTGATTCCGTTCAATTCAGACTTGACATGAGAGAGATATAACCAATTTCATGATACAAGTGACCCATTTTTTGACTCGCTTTTATGTTCAATTCGACCTCGTTTGCTGATAACTCTAACTAGACAAAGAAATAACTCATCAAATTTAACTCATAGCTTATTTAATCTCATTCGGGTTTTAAACGTGAGAGATATGATCATATTCATTAGTTATGAATTAATGATGAAACTTTTAGAAAACATTCAGGACCAAAATAGGCTTTTGACCTTAATATAAAATGTACTTATTTTTTATATAAGTCAAAATTTCATTTTAATCCTTAATATCTACCCAAAATTTTATGTTGGTTCATAATATTTTTTATAATTTTTTAGTCACTAATATTTTTCAAAAAATTTATAATTAGTCCTCAAGTTATTTTCTACCAAAAAAGAAATATGAGAGAGAGAGAGAGTAATAAAACAATTGGGAGGAGAGAACCAAAAAAATAATATCAAAATTGAAGACTAACATTAAAACCCAAAGTAAAGTTTTGCCTTTTATAATAAATTGGGAAAATTATATTTACCTACCTTGAATTATATGTTCAATTGCAATGTCCCCCTAATTTATGAAAAATAACAATTAACCCTTTAATCTATTAATTTCATGGCAATGTCTCCAACCGTTAATAACACCATTAACCTTTTATTTTTAAAGTCACATGTGAGTTGCACATGTTATATAAAATTATTAAATAGTTTTGAATGGCATCATTATCCTTATATCTAACTAATTTTATAATTTAAAATATCTTATATTTCAAATTATATTTGGGTATTGATAACTTTAATTAAAAAAATCAAAACTATATTCATTTCTCACAATTAAATCATTCTGAAATTTGACATCGGAGAATCTTTTAAAAATAAGAATCAATTTGAGAGTATCCTTTCATAGACAGAAAAATATTAAATCAAGTAAAAATAAACTAGTACATTCAAAAAAATAAAATAAAAAAACTAAACATGTAACAATATTTGAAATTAAATTGTATGATATATTTTAAATTATAAATTTCAATAATTATAAGGGTAATTATGTCACTTGACCAACTTACAAGGACTACAAGATAAAAAGTTAACGGTGTTACTAACTGATAAACTAGAAAACAGACGAGCTTACCTAGTTCAAATACGTGGGCTGCAAGAGCAAAGCTTGAGTGTCCAAGTACCTACAAGAACTTCACAGGGATGCCCTTCGAAGAATACTCTAACGCTCAAGTTAGTGTTTGAGAGATATGAGAGCAAGAGGATTCTAGGAGTAAAGAGTAGCAAACCTTTAACTGCTAGATTGAGCTCTATTTATAGAGCAGAGCGAAGGGTGGAGGCCAGCGCGCGGGGGGAACCACGTAGTCGAGCACGATCTCCACTAGGAGAGTGGTGGAGTCCGAGAATTGCGGAGCAAGGAAATCGTGGGTGATTGCGCGTCATGTTAGAAGGCGGGCGCCAGCAGACTAGAGAACGCGGGTTTGACCAAGTCCGTGGCCCACGATCTCCACGAGCGAGAGTGGTGGAGACCGAGAATTGCGGAGCAAGGCAATCGTGGGTGATTGCGAGTCGTGACGGGGCGAGCGCCATGTTCCGTGTTCCGGGACATGGCCGCCCCTAAATGCACGGAGGGGCCTTTGACTGGTTCGAGTGCGCCTCGAAGAGGAAAAGAGGCCTGGAGCGAAGGCCTATTAGGCGTACGTCAAAATAGTGATGTATCACAAGTCCCTCCTTAAAGAAGTCTACGAGCGCGTGTTGGAGATTGTGCCCTAGGGCCAATCATTTTATGTAAATGTTTTGAACATTTTGATTGATTTATGGAGATGAATCATGTTGTTATCATATTATTAGCATGTTTACTATGATAGCGTCCTTGATTAATTATGAGATAATTAATCTAAATCTGTCCCTGGTCGATTGTTTTCGTGGGAGCGAGAATGAACCAAGACCTGCATGACCTCGGTGTATGGAGATACATGCACTAGATGCTTTACGAGAGTCATGGTGCAATAAGTAAAGGATTACAAGTTGCTGGACCGACCCGGAGAGTCCTGCATGGGTTTTAGTCATAAGCTAGCCTCTCCTGTACACCTGTCACTATAGCCTTAGACCTGAGGTCTTGACTATTCCGGCGTTGTAGTTGTCGAACTTTGGCCTAGTCTAATTTTACCCGTAATAGGGTAGCCATAAGGGCTAGGTACGGGTTTGGTTGATTGCCATGCTGAGGAATGTGGTTGACCAAGATGGGATTTTGTCCCTCGTTACGATGAGAGATATCTAACTAGCGTCCTCGATGAGTCTGTCCAAGGAAAGAGTGACCACTCAGGAAAATGGGACTAACTCAGGAAATCGAGAAAGTTGTGGTGTGGAATAAGGATGACTTTCCCGTGCCTTATCCAGAACCAAGGTATCGTGTGACAATAGGGATTATGACAAGGTGGTACTTAGGTTAAGTCGTTAACGTTAAAGCGATAACTCGCGTGTTTTGGGTAGTCGTGATGGCTTGCTAGAGTCTGCTCTCGACTTGTGAGTCATAAGATGGCTTGCTGCCAACTTCACGTGAGGCCTGCTGGGTCACACATGAGCAGGATCAAGATGCTATTTTGGGACACGAATTAGGGTTAATTCGTGAGTCACTGTGGTGACATAATTTAAGACATAGTTAAATGTCTTAGGACATTAAATCTTGTCTTAAATAAATATCTATGATTGTGGTATTTAAATTTGTTGGACAAATTTAAATATATTAATTGTTAAATAGTTTACAATTAAATTCTTGTTTAAAATATTAGGGAATGATAAATTAAATAAGTTTCCTAAAAGTTAGGGAATTATTGATTTATTAAATTCACTAATATTGGGGAAAAATGATAAGGGGGTGGCTGTTGGGAAATCACAGAGGGAGCGCAGCGGAAAAAAATTTGACTAAAACGCAATTAAAATTATAAGGCTATCTCTGTGATTCCTTCCAGGATCCACTAACTATGTTTATACCAGATTAGAAAGGATGTTTACCTAGTTTTGATCGGTGACTTATCGTATTCGCGAATTTGAGAAGTCCACAGAGTGTCCTTCCTCTACCAGTAATCCACACGAGCAGTTTGGCAGATGCCTAGGTGCTAGCCTCCTTCACTTCTTCCCAAGTGAAAA
>QANZ01026905.1:0-26288 GCA_003254925.1 Chamaecrista fasciculata | reverse complement strand
AGCCTACTAAATAGTTAAATGGAACTCCAACAAGCTTGATCTATGGCCACGCACACAGCAAGATGAACAAGAAGAGTAGAGGAAAGAGAAGAGACCATTTGGAAAAGACAAGATAGAAGGAAAGTGGAAGAGTCTAGATATTTGACTACAAGCATCCACATACACGAAGAAAGGATTGAAGAGAAAGAAAATATTGGATTGAAAGATTTGATGCAAGAGTGGGTAGGCTTTTGGTTTCTGCATCGAAAAGGGGTGGAAGTAGGTAGACATTAAGTGAGATTACAATTGGGGGAAGGTAGAAAAGTCAAAGAAATGAGCTTCGTGAATGCCAATGGTAAGAAGGGTAAAGCACTGATACCAAAAAAGAAAAAAACACAAGTTGGTCTTTTTTTTTAAAGTTTTTTTCTATTTTGTTGTATATTATTTGTTAATATATTATTTATTAATTAATTTATTTATAAATGGTCCGACCTCGGTTGAACCCCAGTTGAACCATTAAACCTTGAACCTCTGCTTCGGCCGGTTCGATGTCCGGTCCGATTTTAATAACCTTGTAAATTTGAATCCTCATGACTCATTCCAACCAATAGGATTTGAGCAATCAAGATTTGGTTTCAAGATTTGATCTTGGTCACCAAGAAATTCGAATTGCCCCATGATTTTGAATTATAATATTAGTGTAATATTATAAATCAAAGATTTTGGGAATCCTTATCCAAGATTTTAGGAAACCCTAAGATTTGGAATGAGATAATTATATAAACACACACAAGAGGCAAGTCGCATAAGGCTATTATTTTGAGAGCAAAATTTCGCCTACTTTTCTTAGAGAGAGAGAAAAATCGCCAAGCCCTAATTTAGTGAGAGAAAGTCGACTTCCCTCTTAGAGAGAGAAAGTTCGACCTAGCTTTTATTTTTAGGGTTCTTCTTGTGTGTTCTTGCGCCACCTTCTTGAAATCAAGAAGCGTCCTTGATTTTCAAGAATCCATAGATATTGGTTCCCGTTTTCACTTGGGAAGAAGTGAAGGAGGCTAGCACCTAGGCATCTGCCAAACTGCTCGTGTGGATCACCGGCAGAGGAAGAACACTTGGAGTGGACTTCTCAATTTTAATTTACCGTGTTTTTCCAATGCGCCGACCCTATGATTTCCCAACAGCGCGTTCGTTATAAAAGTCCTTGAAGGCATGCGGGATGAAGGGCCTGAAGTGTGCGTAACTTAACCAATGTCTTGATCATGCGAGAGTTATAGGCGTACGCCCAAAATATACAGGGGTACTTTCCTCCCCCAGAAAGTGAATGGGGGCCATTCGGCGGTCGCACGATGGTCGCACCGGGGAAGTCAATGGTCGCCATCGCGGGCGAGCTTGTAGTAGGTGGAGTGTCTTGTCGTAGACACGTGTCGCTTTGCGAAGGGCCAAAAGTTTGAAAAAGCAAGAGACGCTTCGGTTTCCTCGCTTGTCGCGCAGGAGAGAGGTATTTAAAGCCAAAATGAAACAGTTCCTGTTCATTTGCTCTGCGACTTGAAGTTTTGAGAGAGAAAAGGGGAAACCGTCGAAAATCGCCGGAGAAGATCGTAACTGCCGAGGAGGGTTAAAGCACAACATTTTTGGGTGATCATCGTAGAGGCTCGTCGCTCAAGTAAGTCCTCTGAACTCCGGTAGAGTTGTGTTGTGATTTATGTGTTAGGGTTCGCTGGGCATAGCGAGTGTTGTTTAGGGTTAGAGTTTTGATAATCGCGGGGCATTTGTTTGCCATTTCTTGGCTGATGCTGTCGCATTGTTGGTGAGATTTTGAATGCAGGAATGTTGGGTATGTGGGTTGCGATTGGGGTAGGTTTGTCGCACTTTTGGACTGAATGTGGGTTGGGGCTTGATTTGAGAAATGGATTTCTGGGTTTAGACCCGATGAGTTCTTCATTTCTTGGTTTTCTGGGTTGGTGTTCATGGGAGTTTTTTGGGTTTGGACCCAAAGGAGGTGTTGAAGGAGGGGAGTGTCCCACGCCGGGTCGGCGTCAGGGCTTAGGTTTGGTCGTTTGGTGTTCTGGGAACTTCGGGAGATGAAGCGGGGCCGCCCGCCTCATGGTGTGGGCCATGAGGGTCGAGCGGCCTGGGATACTTCTACTGTATTGTAGGGCTGAGTGATAAGGGTTTTGCCATGTATTTGACGATTCTACCCTTTTTGTAGGTTGTATAACGATCGGTGTTGATCATTCGGGCGTGCGCCACTTTCATTGCTAAAGTTCAACTTCTAACAATATGCGTACTATGCGTGTAGGTACATCCTTTCCCCTTATGCTTTGATTTAATTTGCAAGGTTTAGAGACCATGGTGGTCATTACGAAATTAGAGGAAAGCGAGGAACTCAATAGCATTAGTAGTTTACCCCCACAAGAGAGTAGCTCATGTTGGAGATTATGGAGCAAACGCAGCGGAAAAGGTAAAATAGAATTTTATAATCTCCTCCATAGGATCCACTAATTGTGTTTATGCCAGTGAGATAAGATGTTTACCTAAATCAAACGGATGCTTGAATGATTGCAATTCCAAGAAGTCCACAGACTCGTGTCCTTCCTCTGCCGATGATCCACACGAACAGTTTGGCAGATACTCAGGTGCTAGCCTCCAATCTCTTCTCCAAGAGATTATGGGAACCAATCTACAAATCTTGAAATTTCAAGAACACTTCTTGAAAAATCCAAGAACCAAAGTGGCGCACAAGTATGGCTTCTTGTAGACGATGCTTGTAGCGAATCGTCTGAGGAAGGCTGCCTCCAGTTCTTCGAATGTGTTGATGGAGTAGTCTGGGAGGCGAGCGTACCAGTGAAGGCCCTCTTGGCCGAGGGTGGTAGGGAATAGCTTGTATTTTTTTCGTTCAGTGATAGACACCAGTTGAACGGCAGCGTTGAACGCCTTCATGTGCATGTTAGGGTCTGCGGCGGGCTCATAGGGCGTGATCTTCACGGGCATCTTAAAGCCTTGTGGAATGATATCACGCTGGATAGATAGAGCGAACAGTGCCCGGCTCGTCGTCAAAACCAGCGGCGGCCGGAGTGTTCTGAGTTGACCCCGCCGTTGTGTTCCGGCGAACAGGGTTTGATCCTTGAGGAGTTCCAGTTGGAGTGTTGTGAAGAGAGAGATTTTGAAATTCACGACGGAGGGCTTCCGTCTGATCTTTCATCATCTCGCGGAACACAGCCATGATGTCATGAGCTTCAAAGGTTTGGCCTGAAGCGCCCATCTGAGTCACGGGTGGTGCAGTGCGAGAAGGTCCCTCCTCCCTGCGTTCCTCCTGCTTGTGATCCTCCTGAGTTCCCAGGGCGTGCTCTTGGGAGTCAGAGGGGTCATCCTCCAGAAGGTGATCATGGGGGGAGTCCTCGAGATTGGCCATAGCAAGAAACGATTCACCTAGTTCAAATAGCAAATGTCGATGAGTTAGCTTTTGATAAAAAGTAAGAGAAATGAGCACAAGGGCTCACGTGTGTAAGATATGGTGAGGAGCGTGTGGTGAAGAACACAAGGCGTAGGGTCCCCACAGACGGCGCCAATGATAAACTAGAAAACAGATGAGCTTACCTAGTTTAAATACGTGGGCTACAAGAGCAAAGCTTGAGTGTCCAACTACCTACAAGAACTTCACAGGGATGTCCTGCGAAGAATACTCCGACGCTCAAGTTAGTGTTTGAAAGATATGAGAGCAAGAGGATTCTAGTGAGTAAAGAGTAGCTAACCTTTAACTGCTGGGTTGAGCTCTATTTATAGAGCAGAGCGAAGGGTGGAGGCCAGCACGCGGGGCGCACCACGTAGTCGAGCACGATCTCCACCAGGAGAGTGGTGGAGTCCGAGAATTGCGGAGCAAGGCAATCGTGGGTGATTGTGCGTCGTGTTAGAGGGCGGGCGCCAGCGGACTAGAGAACGTGGGTCTGACCAAGTCCGTAGCCCACGATCTCCACCAGCGAGAGTGGTGGAGATCGAGAATTGCGGAGCAAGGCAATTGTGGATGATTGCGAGTCGTGACGGGGCAAGCGCCATGTTCCGTGTTCCGGGACATGGCCGCCCCTAAATGCACGAAGGGGCCTTTGACTGGTTTGAGTGCGCCCCGAAGAGTTCAGAGAGGAAAAGAGGCCTGGAGCGAAGGCCTATTAGGCGTACGCCCAAATAGTGATGTATCACAAACAGTTGGGGCGACATTGCTAAAAAATTAATAAATTATGGGGTTGATTATTATTTTTCATAGATTAGGGTGGACATTACAATTGAATACATAATTCAAGATGGGTAAATGCAATTTACCCTAATAAATTTGGTTCAATTTGCACGTAAATGTATCCCATGAAACCAATTGTGGCACACAAGTGATTACATCATAATATAAACTCACATGAAATTCATATAGAGATGTGCGATTTATTTTTATTATTAAGTATTACTTAAGGTATTTATCATGGGTGTGGGTGACTAATCTCCTTATTAACTTGCAAACATCTTATAAGATGGGATAGATGGGATAGCTTATCCAAATGTAAACATTTCAATATGATTCTTGATATTTACAATCTTTCTTTTGTCAATTTCGAAGATCTTGACCCATTTCAGTTATCTATTCTTAAACATTACTTTCTTCTTGTGAAATATAGGTGTTAATATGAACTACATGACCCACCATGGGTCAATCCACCCCGAGTCATAAATTAAATTAATTGAGTTAAATGAGTCTATTTTTTAGCAAATAAAAGATAAAAGATAAACTTAACCTGACTTATTAATTCACTAATGGGTTACCGGTGGCCCACCAACTCATCTCTTTTTTTAAAAGAAGAAAACAATTTATTTTATTTAATAAAACAATGCATACTTATATATATTATTATATTATGAATTATCATGAACATCATTAATTCTTCATTTGTTATTTGTATCATGTAATCAAAAAATACAAATAAAAAATTATCATATAAAATTCATAATAAAAAAATTTATAATTTTCATTAACAATGTCAATGTCACATATTTCATATTAATTTTAGTTTTCAATATAGGATAATTTTTAGCTTAAAAAAATATAGGATAATTTTTAATTTAATCTTTAAAAATTTATCATCGTTTCTTACAAACAAAATTTCTTTTAATATATATCTAAATATGCTTCAATTTTAATAATTAAATTAACAAATATAACTTCTATATTTAATTTTTTAGTCAAAGTGTAATTTTAGTATATAATCTTTTGATCAAAATACAAATCAGGTCATTATCGTTTTTATTTTTTTGTAGTTTTGGTTTTATATCTTTACAAAAAGTTTTACCGTTACTCACACTGTGTATTCGATTCATCTCCTTTTATTAACGTGGTTAAGTGAGATGTAATGGATTCAAATTCAGTCTTGTATCTTTCTAAAATATTTCAAATAGTATCTCATATCTTTTGAATCATATTTTTATGTAAGTATACAACTTTTCATTTAATATTTTCTTAATCAAATTATCAAAATAATATATATAATTTGAGTATATAAAATGGCATAACAAGTTTGGAGACTATTTTACAGTAATAATTTTTTAAGGATTAAATTATAACTTATCCTATGGATTGAAAATTAAAATATAATATTTTCTTTATATTTTCATAGGTAAAAATTTTGGTCCTTAATTTCATCCTCAAATTTTCATAGTTTAGTTAATTTTATCATTTACATTTATTTTATTTAATGAATAAGCAAAAAAATCCATGTGACTTAAAAAATGTAATCTAAAATTAATGACAAAATAATTTAAATCCTGATTTAGATTTAAAACCACGTCAAGTTTATATGATAATGATAAAATTGATTAAAATCTAAAACTTTAAAAATGAAACTAATAATTAAAAACTTTCAAAATGAAATTAAAAATTAATATAAAATTTAAAAACAAAAACATAATTTACCTATTTTCATAGGTATATTTTAGATTTTTAGTACAAAACTTATATATATTTTGTATATATTTTAGATTTTATAAGAAGTTATCTATCTTTTTTATATATATTTTGTATGTTTATAAAAACATATGAACACATCTATTTTTATTAGAAATTTTCTCATTATAAATAATTAAATAGAGACAAACTTGGAAGATTGGAACCAAAAATATGTGGTGCGGATCTGTTGAAGTATGTAAATTATTTATTTGGACTCTTTATTAGAATGATCAAGTATCCATATAATTTACATACTTCACAGAATCTATAATGTAAAGGATTTATTTCTAAAAAACTTGGAAATTTGGTCTCTAAAATTATTATAAATAATAAATAGTTAGTCTATAATGCAAAATTTATATTGCATGTAACTAGTGATGTGACTTTATACACTGTTTTAATTGGTTAAAAAAATTATCTTTTTTATTATTTTTTAGCACTAAATTACCTAAAAAAAAAAAGAATATGTTGGGTAGCCCTAGCCGCCCCTCCTTTCCTCCATGCTCTCTTTCCCTTGTGTTCTTTTGTAGCGTTGTCGTCGGACTGCCACCCTTCCAACGGTGGTAGCCCCCCTTTATTTTCTTGCACAACGGTGGCAGCCCCTCTATTTAAGCAGTGTTAAAAATTCCTCATCCGTGAGGGTCCATCTCTCTCTTTTTGAGAGTGTTACTTTATTTCTAGTATTTTGTGAAAACGACATTCTGGATTAGGACTCTCACGATGTAAATCTGGTATGGCTTTCTCTACGGCGGCGGCGACTCTGGACTAGGTATTCCACGGTGGCTTCTAGCTTCCACGATAGCTTCTCGGGGTGGTTCTGGTTTTTGAATGTTTAGTGGAGATTTTTCTAAGCCAGATACTTACACGGCATCGTTTTCTTGTTTTGCTTCCATGACAACATTTTATCAAATAATTATTGTTGCTTTGAGTCTGATTATGTCTTTTTTTAGAGCTACTGGGGTTGAGATTATTTATGTTTCCAGTTCTTTAGGTGATTGTAGTTTTAGTTGGATCCCTAGATCCGTTAACTTGACAGTTGTTTGTCTTGCCAATTTGTTTGACATGAGGATGAGTCTTTTTAGATGGGTTGCAAACCTCCACCTTCATTAATTGATACCATATCTAGTGATACTTATGCTGTGCTTGACTTTGTCTTACCTTTAAATGAATTATGTTTCAAGAAAAAAAAAAAAAAAAAGAGAATAAATATATCACGTCGCAATTGTATACGTACCACACTTCACGATCTAAGAATTTCCCATAAATATACATACATGAATGACAAAATTCAAGATCACGGTTTAAACGACGCCGTCGTTGTTTGCAATAGTTAGGTCGTCTCTGAAAAGTGAAAAGCCAAATTATTTTAGAAACGCCCTTTTGAGTAATTTCTGTTGACGTTGTTGCAGTTTCCGAAGTCCAAATCCATGCCATTTAGTGCCACCACCAACCCCTTTCGATAGTGTCATCTTCTCGAGTGACAACTATATAACAAATGTGAAACTCTGAAATGAAATGTGATCGACGTGTTGTGTGAGAAACCAAATCCAATTCGATCCATAATCTATAGAGTATAGTGCCATTGATCGCCTAAAATGTCGGCTACTTCACCCTCTCCGTCTTTCTCGCTATCCCCAAATCCAACCTTAAATTCCAAATCCAAATCCCTCAAACCCTCTCACTATTTTCTCCTTCCTAAACCACTCAAAACCCTCAACACCAACAACACTTTCAATTTCAAATGCAGGTGCGAGCTCAGATGCTTCGAACCCCATCGTCACTGGACAATTGAGCACGTCTCCGACATGAAGGATTCTTCGATTCAGGGTAATTCTTCTTCTTCTTCGACTTCTACTTCTACTACTTCTTCTTCCGTAGTCTCGGTTTCTGCTGGCAATGGCTCTTCGCAATTCCCCACCAAGAATTCCAAGAGGGTTTCCTTGTTTTACTGCGATGAGACCAAGTCACTGGCGCAGAAAATCGCTGCTGAGTCTGACTCCATTGAGCTTCGCAACATCAGTTGGGGGTTCGTTCTTTTTTCTTCTCTATTTTGGTTCTTTTGTTAATACGCCTTCTTGTTTCGTTTATTTTAATCAATGTGATACTCTGTTTTGGTTTTCTGTGAAATTTGAGGAAATTGATTTGAACCCCATTAAGCTAAAAGTGGTTTTAAGGGGGCACTTCGGCTGAATCTCCTTTCTAGTTACATTTTTGTACTGGGTTTGTTATCACTACGGATAATCAATTTAGGAACAAGAAGGAACTGGTACTACAATATCTGTAGTACCATTTCCTATAAATGCTACTTGATAAGGCTTGAGTAAATTTCTGCGTTGAAGAATGTAGTTTACCATTGTCTTTTTTTTCCCTTATCTTCAAAACTGTTGTTCTTTTTTCCTATGGGACACAAGGTGTATCTCGGGAGATATTTATTCCTTGAAATTTTCTATTTGGCACTTTGATTTTTATGGTGAGGAAGAAAACTTTAGGAACTATAATTTAAATTAATAGTACTCTGTGATAAGGTCATGAATCATGATACTTGAGGTTTTAATACTGTCAATCTATAACTGAAAAAATGATTGTTCTTACTCTTGCTTGTGTAGTGTGTACAAAGCGTCTGGAAGTTATTGGTATATTTTGTCACTGAAATACTCTTATAACTAAACACCAGGAAATTTCCTGATGGGTTCCCCAACATATTCATACCTAATGCTCAAGGTATCCGTGGACAACATGTAGCTTTTCTGGCTTCGTTCAGTTCACCAGCAGTAATTTTTGAGCAGATCCCTGTCATTTATGCATTGCCAAAACTGTTTATTGCTTCATTTACCCTTGTCCTTCCCTTCTTTCCTACTGGCACTTCTGAGCGTATGGAGGATGAAGGAGATGTGGCAACAGCTTTTACTTTGGCCAGGCTTTTGTCTAACATACCAATTTCAAGAGGAGGACCCACTAGTTTAGTGACTTTTGACATTCATGCCTTGCAGGTTCATGTCTATTTCTACTATCCTGGATATGCCTTTTACCATTATTGGTGGCTATAACTAAATTTCTTATTTGTTACAATCCAGGAGAGGTTCTACTTTGGTGATAACATCTTACCATGCTTTGAGAGTGGAATACCATTGCTTAAAAGAAGGCTCCAGGAGCTCCCTGATTCTGATAATGTGAGGCTTTTGCTTTTATGTCCTTTTTTTCCCTTTTTTTCTGTGTTGTCTTTCCTTTACTGTTCTAGCTTTTCTCTGTGAGACCCATTGTTGGGAATTACTGATCTCTGTCCACTGGCATCTCAAAGGTAACAAATGTCCTTTCATATTAAAGCTCATGCTTATCATGTTTGACATGTCAGTTTGTATTCTAGATTAATCTTCTACAACTTCTGTGGAAAACGAAGCTAGCTTATATTCTATAGAGACTGATTGAGTTGATTATATTTGTTTCATCTATACTATTATAGTATGTGCTTGTGTGTGTAATAGTATTATTTGATTTTATTCTTTTTCAGATATCAATTGCTTTTCCTGATGATGGCGCTTGGAAACGATTTCATAAGCAACTGCAGCATTTTCCAACGGTATTGTATAATGTTATTCTAGTGAAAGTCACATTGTGCCAGTCCTTATGTAGCAGCTTCTTCTGTATACATATATAACTTGCAATCTTGCAGTGATGCTTCCATCTGTTCTGCATACATTGCTTGTTCACACAGATTGCTCCATAACCTCCTTCACAATGCATATACAGATAGTTTGTGCAAAAGTTCGGGAGGGAGATCAAAGGATAGTTCGTATCAAAGAGGGAGACCCTAGTGGTCGGCATGTTGTTATTGTCGACGACTTGGTCCAATCCGGTGGCACTCTGATTGAATGTCAGGTATAGAAATATGATATTGATCCTTCATGTCACAAAAGGTGTGAATCTTTTGCTGTTTAACTTTATGGTTCCAAAGATGCTCGCATCTGCTCTGATGTAAAAATGCACTTATACATTCATTGAGTGCTTCTTCTGAAACATGTAAAATTCATTTTTATTGATACAAAAATCAAAGCGAGTGCTTAATACATCTATTTTGCTTTATATTTTTTTGGATCTATGAAAAATATAGAAGCAGAAAATGATAAATCTAATATTTCTAATTAGCCTTGCTCACAGTGGAATGAAGAAAACATAATTTCCTGCTGAAGCACTCATTTTTTGTGTTAAAAAGTCAGTCACATCATGTTCTTAGCTTCCAACTAAGGTCGAGTTATGCTTATATTTTATTATGGAAATTGAGACCTTGTGTAACTTTGGTTATATTTTTCTGTTGATTTCGCTGGTCATTTTCACCTTTGACTGAACCTGCTGGTTAGAAAGTCATGAAGCTGGATACATGTTTATTATGTGAAACTAGTAGATGCTTGACAGAAGTATTTTTGGGTAAAAACTGCCAACTCCTTTTCCTCAATAGAAAAGACTATTGGTTACAAAAGAAATGGTTGATGTTTGCCTTGTATGATTGTCTTCTTGTGAGCTCTCATATTCTATTCAAATCTTTATCGTTGGAATTCTTTCTTGAAGGGGGATTGTTCATTATATTCACACAATATGAATTTAATTACTCACTCAACTTCTCATCTTTCAGAAAGTTTTGGCTGCTCATGGAGCAAAAAAGATCAGTGCTTATGTGACTCATGGCATATTTCCAAATAAATCATGGGCACGCTTTAAACAGGATAATGGAGGTAGTGCTTGCTTTACTCAGTATCATTTAAGTCTGTAATACATATCAAATATGAGCACTTTGTAACAAGTGAAACTAATTACATTTCAAATATTTATATTAACTTTAATACTAGTTTATCAACTTAAGCTAGCTTTGACTAGGAACAAGTATTTCAACCTACTTTCTTTATTCATATGATTTTAACCTAGTAACTTGTAATTTTTGCGGAGTTTCCTTTTGTGCTTTAAAATTTAAATGACTTAATCTTCTACAAATATGATGTGGTTAGATGTGATTTTTCTTTTATACTAGCAGCTTTAAGCCTTTTAGCTCATTGGCAGACAATATTTTCTTAAAAATTTCTCATGTCTTCATTTATAGTTGTTGAATTCAATGTTAAACCATTGAGAAAATTAATGATTTTGTTCTTGTAAGATTACTCTCATTTCAATTGGTCTAAAACTTCTCAATTCAACCCAAGGGGTGTAGTCAAGCGGATGGGGCTTGTCTACCCTTAACCAAGTGTCAGGGGTTCGATTCCTGGCCTTGGGTATGAAGTCCTTTAAAACCTTGGGCTAGCTGACCCACCCTTCGAGGTGCCTACCATGCAGCAAGGGGATTAGTCACTGTTGCTGACGGTGGATACCCGGGTTACTTGTACCAAAAAAAAAAAACTTCTCAATTCAGAAATCTCAAAATTATTAATTTATTTTATATTATTTAAGTGCCTCATGGACTATACTCTTCAATCCTTTCTCTTTTTCCAAAATTCTTATTTTTCTGTTCCATACAGGGAATCCAGAGACAGCATTCTCATACTTCTGGATCACAGATTCATGCCCCTTGACAGTGAAGGAGGTCACAAATAAGCCACCATTTGAAGTTCTCAGCCTTGCTAGCTCCATAGCAGCCAGTCTCCAAATCTAATTTGTGTTTATTCCATTTCCTAAACATCATCGTTTCCAGGCCGCATCTCTCTCTCTTTCTCTCTCTATCTCTCTCTATCAGCAATAAAACGGGCGAGAGCCGAGCGAGAAGACCTCCCCTTCCCTTGGCAGTGACGGTCAAAGTTGAGCTATTTTATTCTGAGGCTTGATTAGTTTTAGCCTTGTAGGTATTTGCAAGTAAGTTCGAAAAGTACAGCCAATACTGCTATTTCCTTGGTTTCTCCCTCTCCTTCATCCACCTTAACGGCCTTGTTTTTTGGGTGCAAATAGTCCTGCATAGAGAAGTGTAATCCCCAAGATATTATGTTTGTGAGATGTGAGCCATAATTTGACTTTTCTCAAGTTTTGAGGATATTGTAATGTTGTGTCCTTTGATGGTCTTCAATTTCAATAAAAATGCACCTTGGTTTTGTTTTTTCTCTTCATGGAAAGATTCCTAATTTAATTCTGGTTTAAAATGCACTTAGGACCATGAGTTTTAAGCTAGGAGCATAAAATACTCTTTAGTTTTAAAAGTGAACAGACAAATTTGTTAACCGGGACATGAAATATCCATGAGTTCAAATAAGTTTACGGATGATACGTTTGAGCTTTTTTATAATAATCTTACCTTTTTAAGACAATATTGATAATTGAATTGAAAGTTAACATAAGAATGTTGAGTGATAGATATTGAAAGTTTAAGGATTTATTTGACAAGTTTTAAAATTGAAGAGTGTTTTGTATCCCTGTCTAAAATTGAGGGATCCCAAAGTGCATTTTAACCGTAATTTTAACTTGGAACACTGCATAGTTGACATGTTTCAAGAGATAGTTGTTGCTAAAAAGTGCCTCAAACAATGGTAGTGTAAATAATATAAATATAATATGTATTGAAAAAGTAAGATGTACTAGTTATGTATTACTTTTATAAATTGAAATAATGTTAATATATATATTCCCTTGGATTTGAAATGTAATAAGTTTGAGAGGTGAATCGTCAGCAGCCGGCTGCAGTTATTATCATGGCGGGTCCAATCCTTAATTAGCCGGCAATGGCATAATTGAATCATCCTGACATACAAAACGACACCGTCTCACCCCACCTTCTTCTCTCTCACTTTCACTTCCTTCTTTAATTTCATACTCTTTAATTAATCTTTATCTTCCCATCGTTGACTTCACTTTTAATGTTTATTATATTAGGGAGCATCGTTGACTCTAGGATTTTACCCTCTGCTGCTTTGTAAAAGTAAATTCTCCCTTCATAATATTATAGTCAAATTTTTATATTGAACCTTCAAGTATATGGTGAATTCCATTTTGGTTTTTTTAAAGTTGACAAATCATCTGAGATCTCCAGCCAGTTTCGATACTTGCAAGGGTTAATTTAGCCGTCAGAGAAGCCCCTCACGGTAAGACTCTGACGCCCAAATCAGTATAGTATAAGAGATGCCAAATAAAGATAGAGTTAGAGTATACTTGAGGGGGGGGTTTATATAGGACCTTAGAGAGGCATTACAGTAATCTCGCTTGAGAGGTCTTCCAGAATAGGGGACAGACCGACTCAGAAATAGGAGGTCGGTCTGGTCATACCTTGTCAAAAGTATTTATTTTATTTCATTTTAACCTTTAAAGTTTCTAATTGTTTCCCAATTAGTCTTTATCGTGATTTCACCTGATTTTTGTTGTAAAAAATCAAATAGAATTACAACAGTGACTAATGATGGAGTGAATTAGAAACATTAAAAATCAAAATAGAATGAAAAATATTTTAGGAATCAGAACAAATTTTATCATATACTTTAGGGATCAATATGAAGTTTCGACCTAATACTATAATGGATTAAAGTAGCTAAGCTAAGGATCATAATTTGATTATGATAATGTTTAAATGTTATATGTATGACTTATGGATTTCATCTTATGTGATTTGGCGTGTATTGACTTTGGAAATTCCACACAAGATGCCACCTCCATACACTTTCGAATTACAGATAATAGGCAGCCTAGAATTGTAAACATCGAGTTGTACTTTTAACTAGTATGCCCACAGTAACATCTTAACTAGATACAGTTAATGGAAAATAACAACTTAACTGCATATAAAATAAATCATTCATTATCATCAAACCCGTGTGGATTCATTACTTGAAGATTGAATTCCGTTTAATTAAAAGTCTCGGGACCAACAAGTGTTTGGTGTAGTGTTTAACGAGCTATATCCTAAGGAGAAGGCTTGAGTTCGATCCCTGAAGATGACATTGTTGAGAGGGCTCAACCATTTCGTCTCTGAGACCCGAATGAGATTAGTCTTCATTTAGACCATTACACGAATAAGCGGGGGAAACTGATAGTTTAACCGAAAAAAAAATGTCTCGGGTGACTAGAAAAATGCAACTACATTAAGTACTTGGTGAAAAAATTTTGTTGTCTTTGTATGCTTCTTGGTTTTTATGAAATTAGTTTTCATCTAAACCGTTAACCTAAATAGGTAAAGAAAACTTATGGTTTAGACAAAAGAAATATTCATTAATTTATTAAATACCAATACTAAGTTTGAATACTATATAAGAAGCTATTAGAAAAATGACTGATAATATCTATCCAAACAAGTTTTAAAAAAATTGTTTCTGTTTCTACAAAGAAGCAACAACCAAATGATGTTGGCCAAAAAAAAAAAACCAAATGATGACAAGGGCAAAAACCAAATAGATTAGATACAACTATCCTTTCTTCTCTCATATCTTCATCAAGAAAGCTTCATGACCACCATAACCAAAACCATGGCTTCCCTTAATCTCCTTCCTTCTCTAGCTCTTCTCTCTCTTCTGTCTACTTCATTTCTCACACTTTCTCTCTCACAAACTTCAAATAATAATTCATCTTACATATCCCCTTTTAAATGCTCTGAAAAAATCAACACATGCAATGCCTCACTTTACCACATAAACCAAAATCCAAATCCATCCATAGAAAATTTGGCCTCTCTTTACTCTGTTGATCCATCAAAAATCAAACCAATAATGCATGGAACCAATCAAGATTACCTCATAACAGTGCCTTGTTCTTGCAGAAACACCAGTGATCTTAGTGGATATTTCTATGACACAAACTACACAGTGAAGCAACATGAGACATTCTCATATATTTCAAACTTCTATTATAGTGGACAAGCATGGTCTGGTAGTGACAATATTACTTCAGGTCAAAACTTGACTATACATCTTCTTTGTGGATGCTCAGAAAGTGGTTCTCAGATCGTCGTGACCTATACCGTCCAGAAAGGCGATACAACAACAGCAATTGCTGATCTTCTATCTGCTACACTCACTGGGATGCAGCAAATGAATGAACATTTGGCTGAAAACCCGGATTTCTTAGTTGCAGGTTGGGTGTTATATGTTCCTAAGGAGTTGAATGGGATTCCATCTTCAAAAAGTGGTAGGCTCTCTTGTTTGTGAAAGTTCTTCCCTTTTTTTTGGTATGAATCATAGATGTCTTTTAACAGTGTAGACAAAAACTAATCTCATTCGAGCCGATAGGACTACAAGGGAAACAAAATTTTTTCATCAAATATTTAATACAATTGTATTCTCAGGTCTTGAACCTCGGACCCTTGGTGAATCAACTCCCAACCAGTTGATCCACGCATTGGTGGTTATCTTTTACCTATTTGAGTAGATATGTAACAAAGTTTTGAAGTTTTAGACCTCATATGTCATCAATTTGATTATGTGATTATGTTCTCTAGTTTATTGTTGATGAATATAGATGACAGAAACTGTAATAATCAATTTGAACTTCATCACATCATATGTTTCTCTTTACACTTCAGAGGTTCAATGTTTTTCATCTTTGGTTTGTTCTGTTTTTGCCCAGGACACAAAGCCAAACATGCTATTATCATTGGAGTCTTAGCAGGAATAACAACACTTTCTATAATGACAATGGTTATTCTCATTCTCTGGAAAAGAAAAAGTGGCAATCAAACCAGCAAAGTATTTCTGAACTCTGCATCTAGAAGATCAGTTGCTAGAGATTTATCGAAAAGATCAACTCTTAGCTTGAAGAACCGTCACCTTCATAGTGAAAATATAGAAGGTAATTCAAATGCAACACCATTTGACTCAGAAAGACCAGTGATATACTATCTTGAGGAGATCGAAAAGGCTACGAATAATTTTGATGAAAGCCGAATAATCGGAAAAGGCGGATATGGGAGTGTGTATTTTGGAGTATTAGGGGACAAGGTATAAATATATATATCTATATATATATATTATGCAGATCCTATCAAAACTATAATGATATATTGTCTTCAATAATGCAATCATATATCTAACAATAAAATTAACTATCAGGAGGTTGCTGTGAAAGTGATGAGGTCGAATAAATCCAAAGAGTTCTATGCAGAACTCAAGGTCTTATGTAGGATTCATCATATCAACATTGTAAGTGATATCTCTAATGTGATTTTTTTAACTATTTGATTTGGATTAGTTTACAGATATAATTGATTTTGCAGGTGGAGCTATTAGGATATGCCAGTGGAGAAGACCATCTTTATTTGGTTTATGAGTATGTTTCAAATGGATCTCTCAGTGAACATCTTAATGATCCATTTAGTAAAGGTATATATATTAATTGAAAAAGTAAACTATCAATTCAGTCTTTAGATTATATGAATGGTGTTAGTTTAATCATTAGATTCTTGAAATGATTGACTGAGTCCCTAACAATTCATGACTCACTGTTATTTAATCCTTCCGGGGATTGAGTTGTATAGCTGTAAACTCTTCATGAAAGGACTAATTTTTAATGAGTCATGAATTTTCAAAAACTAAATCAAGCATTTTAATAAATTAAGACTGAAATGACAACACTCATATAATCTAGGGACTAAAATGTTAATTTACTCTTAATTGAAACTTAAGTATCCTCTTTGGAAAGAATAGAATAGGCCATGAAGAATTTCATTTTCAAAATCAATGTTTTAAAAATCGAACCAGAGCGGTTCAAGGTTCAATGGTTCAACCGGGGTTGGACCGTTGATAAATAAATAAATTAAAAATAATAAAAAAAACCTATATATGATAAAATTTTAATTCAAATATTCATAATTAGGTTACAAAATACAATTACAATATTAACATATTAATACAATTTTCATATTTTAACATGAATTAATATAGAGATAATCAATTTTCATAATGTTCATCAATATAATATCATCAAGTGACATTTTATGATCACTTTTTCTATCAAATTTTGGTTCATAATTGTTAGATTGATAGAATATATTAATATCTGTAATTATTCTAGGATTAATATTAGGGATTGTGATTAGTAATTAGCTATTATCTCTCCTGTAATTACTCTTTTTTGTTTTCCTTCTTAGAATAGATTCATTACTCACTTGTATAAATACCTTCACATACATGAGATCAATAACACATTATTTCTAGACAATATTTGTCAATAATCAATATTATCTAAGATTTGACCCATAATTATTAAAAAAAGACCAAAAAAAATCAAAAAAGAAAAAAGAAAATAAAAAATAAATTAGGATCGGTTCAACCGGTTCAGGCCGGTTCTCTGTCCAGCCGGTTATTAGGGCGACTCAGACCGGTCTAATGTCCGGTTCCCAGTTCAACCGGCCGATCTAGTCCGGTTTTAATAACCCTGGTCAAAATTGAAGGTGATAATGCTAACCTAACAGCTAGTCCAGGTTCACTTTATTATTGCAAATACAAAAAATAAGTCAAATATTTTTAGATCTTTTTATGAAGAAATTTTAAGAGTTGTACATACTGGAACAGATCATCAACCTCTTTCATGGACTTCTAGAGTACAAATTGCTCTGGATGCTGCAAAAGGTCTAGAATACATACATTATTACACAAAAGAGCGATACGTGCACCGAGATATAAAGACTAGCAATATTCTTCTGGATGGCAAGCTCAGAGCAAAGGTATTCTTTTTACTCTCAGTTCTCACTAAATATGCCCCTTTCTGAGTTTTCTTCTATACCATACACATTTTGTTAATACATGTAAGATACAAACTATTTTGTTCCACTATTGCTTCTTCTTTTGAGAAGTGAAGGTAACTAGAGGTTTCAGAAATAACTTTGTTTCAAAAATTAAGTTTTGAAGCTATCATACAAGAGTAAACTAACATTTTGGTTCTTAGATTATAGTACCATTATCATTTTAGTCCATGATTTATTGAAATGCTTAATTTAGTCTCTGAAAATTCATGACCCATTACATGTTAGTCCCTCCATAAGCATCTTATTATTATACAACTAGTTTCTAAAGAGACTAAATTTCAAATCAATTATTTAAAAATTTTAAGGATTAAGATAATAACACACATTCTAGAGAGACTAAATTGATAGTTTACTCATTGGAACAATATTAATAATCTGTACTTCAAGGCTCAGGTCATCATTAAAATTGACATTGATACACAGGTAGCAGATTTTGGACTGGCAAAACTGTTAGTACAAGCAAATGATGAAGATTTTGTAGCAACAAGGCTTGTTGGAACACCAGGCTACCTTCCACCAGAGTAGGTTTTATGTGTATTGGTATCTTTAACAAAATGATTATATTGATTCTAATTCTATCTTTCGGGACTAAATCATATAATTTCATCTTTCAAAGACTAAATCTATGTGTATTGTTATTATCAATCTGCTAATTGAACTCATAGCAAAAAAAATCAATTCTCCATATCAGTCAACTTTGCTTCTGACATTCTTGATTATTTCTCCTTTTTAAGATCTGTGAAGGAGCTTCAGGTGAATGCGAAAACCGATGTGTTTGCATTCGGAGTGGTTCTAGCAGAACTGATAACCGGAAAACGCGCGTTATTTCGGGACAGCAAAGATGCCAATAGAATGAGGTCACTTATTTCAATTGTAAGACCAGACTCTATTGAAAGTGAAGTTCAATCATGTATGTCATGATGCTTCTTTTTTTTTCCACTGTTAACTTGAGAAAGAAACTTAGTTTAGTTTGTACTTATGATCACAATCAGATTAATATGATATTCCAAGAACATGATCCTGCAAGTGCTTTGGAGGATGTGATAGATAAAAATCTTCAAGATAACTATCCCATGGAAGATGTCTTCAAGGTTAGCCTACTTAATCAGCCTAATAATTACACTTATCATGAATGTGGCTTCTTATGATATGAAAGCAATCCTATTGTGATAAAGTTAGAGTTAAACTTAGGTAAAATTTCTTATATTTTTGCAGATGGCAGAAATAGCCGAAAAGTGCATGCGTGAAGATCCAATAGAGAGGCCAGGAATGAGGGAGATAGTGGTGATGTTGTCACAGATTGTGATGTCTTCAATAGAGTGGGAAGCATCACTCGGTGGAAATAGTCAAGTCTTTAGTGGTTTATTTACCGGAAGATAACTCATCACATATTTTACGTCGAACGAATTTGAATCCCCTATAGTATTTTAGAGTGAAGTATGATTTAATCCCTAAAAAATATGAGTGAATAACTCAATATTTAAAAGTTTATTTTATACACTTTAATTTTTTAAAGCTATTGAAGCAATTTTTATAAACTAAACTTTCACAGACTAGATTGTTAACTCCTATATATTTTAGGGAATAATTTATATGTTTACTCAAAAAATAATCTTTTCACATAAAATATCTTAAAATTATAATACACTACAATCTAAAATACTATCGGGAATTTGACTTTAGTAATTTACAACTAGAAGCTCTAACTCTTTTTATCTCAGATTTTACTCTGAAATGAATGTAAAGCTCTTTTCTTTTTAATAATTATACGCAATAGCAAAGTATGATTCAATAGTAATTAAGAATTTCAACTCTCCATATTTTTCTTTTTTCTTTTACACGTCACTTTTCACTTTCTTGAAGAAAAAAATAATAAGAACAAGAGTAAAAAGCAAACAAAAACAAAACAAGTTACATATTTACAATGAGAAATAAGAAATAAGTAAAAAATAAAATAAAAAATCATGCAACTTCATTTACCCACCTTCCATTCTATTAATATTTATATTATCTCCGTTAATATAATAATTATTTATTAGAGTAAATTTATATAAAATTATTTATATCTTTAATAAATACATAACACTATATGCCATGGTAATTTTATAAATTTTTTTATTTATTAACTGTGTGATGTGATTACTAGTTAAATGTTTGGTATAACAGTGTCGAATTGTCGATAAATTCAAATTTTCAGAGAAGATAAAAATGAAATCTTCTGTTGTACTTTTATCTTGTTGTCGACTACATAAAATAACACACTTGTAAAAATTTTTTAAAAAAAGTGCTAACAAATTTTTTTTTTGAACTTTGAAAATTGTTAAGACTTTCAACTTATCTTGACTTTGTTCATAAAATAAAAAAAACTTATCTCGACATTTTATTAAAAAATCATTCCTGAATTAAAAGAAATAATATATGTGTGTGTGTATAATTTACTTCAGCAAGAAAAACCTAAATTTAAGAGAGGAATTGCTTGTGGCTTTAGGTTGACTAGCCGAGAATGCCATGGTGTTTGAATTTTCTTTTCACCCTAAATAAATGGGATGCCTGGATAATTAAAATTAATAGTTACGAATTTCTTTTTTTATGGTTAAAAACCTACTTAGGTCCCTAATGTTTACCTAAACTTTCACTTTGACCCCCTAATATTTTTTTGTTTCGTTTTTGTCCTTAATACTTCATAAAAGTTTTATTATTGGTCCATAATTATTGAATATAGTCATATTTCTCTGTTTCAAACTCAAATGTGATTAAATCATAACAAAGTTAAATTTGATGTGTTCTTTCTTTATGTAGTTGAAGTCATTAACAGATGAGGTCAAATCGGACATGTAATCAAGCCAAAAAATTGGCAGTTTGTTTTATGAATTTGGTCATATTTCTCTCATTTCAAGTCTGAATGCAATAAATCGAAGTTACAAATTACTCTTGACGAGTTCTTTCTTTATCCAGTTGTAATTATTAGCAAACAAAGTCAAAAGTACTTTGAACGTGAGTTTGGTCAAAACATCAATATAATATTAACTTTCAGTGTACTATTCGATCTTGTTTGTCAATGGTCAAATTTGTGAAATAAGCAATCCATTTTCAAACTTGATTTCATGCTTGATTTGATCTTGTTTGTCAATAACTTCAATTAGGTAAAGAAAAACATCATCAAATTTAATCCATAGCTCTTATTTAATCCCATGAGGGTTTCAAACAAGATATATGATCATATTCAATAATTAAAGACCAATGATGAAACTTTTAAGAAACATTAAGAATCAGAACGGAACTTTGGATAAATATAATTGGGAACAAAATAGATTTTTGACCTTTTTTTCCTCGGTGTTGCAACGTCGTCGTTTGTATGACCATTTGCAGATTGATTGCACTTTCTTTCCATCCACCGCGAACAAAAATACATCTTCATTCTTCTTCTTCATTCATTCAGCTCCATTTCCAAATTTTCCATTACAAACATAAAAAAGAAGAAAGAAAACTTCACACGATCGTAATTGCAGAAATCGCTAACAATCCCAATGATTCAGCCACTATAATGGAGGGCTAAGCCCTAGAGTTTCCATTTTCTACATCTAAAATCCAGATCTACTTCTCTCTCTCTATCTCTCTCTTTCTCACTGCTTGATTCCTCGACGCCGATCCGATCTGATTCCGATTCGATCCGGTAGGATCCGATCCTCGGAATCCTTAATCATCATCAATGGCAGGGGCTGCCTCTGCTCTCTTCCTTCTCGACATCAAAGGTCGCGTTCTCATTTGGCGCGACTACCGTGGCGATGTCTCTGCCGTTGAGGCCGAACGATTCTTCACCAAGCTCATCGAGAAAGAGGTTCGCTTCTCTCTGTTGCTTTGTTGCATTAGCTGAATACAACTGCTAAGAAGTAGCGCTTGATTTCTTTCTAGTTGGTTCTTTATGTTGTTTGGAAGAGTTTCCTTTAGGTTCGATTGCTTGGTTCAATTTTGAGTTGTTAGATGCGAAATTGGAGGATATTTAGCTTTGTTTGTGAATTTTCCTTACTAGCCTAGTATGAACTTCTACAACTACCGTTTTCTGTGTGAGGAGGAAGGGCTAAGTGTGGTTTCTTTTGTGTTTGTTAATGCTTCAGGGAGATCCACAATCTCAAGATCCAGTTGTATATGATAATGGTGTGACATACATGTTTATACAGCATAGCAATGTTTACCTTATGATAGCAACGAGACAGAACTGCAATGCTGCCAGCCTTCTTTTCTTCCTACATCGTATAGTTGATGTAAGCGTTATTGGTAATTATGGTTTTGAAAGCATTTTGTATTGAGAAATTGAAAGATTTATACTATAATACCACCAGATGATCCGTTTCTCTGTGACAGGTGTTTAAGCATTATTTTGAAGAATTGGAAGAGGAATCGCTTAGGGATAACTTTGTTGTTGTGGTAAAGTGCCCATGGGCCTTCAAATTACTAATTCCCTTTAATCATTGAATTCTATTATTTGATCAAAGGCAGATGAACAACCACTTTTTTTTTTTGGGTATCCATGGCAGTATGAACTCCTTGATGAAATTATGGACTTTGGCTACCCTCAGTATACAGAGGCAAAGATTCTTAGTGAATTTATCAAAACCGATGCTTATAGAATGGAAGTTACACAGAGACCTCCCATGGCTGTAACTAATGCTGTGTCTTGGCGTAGTGAAGGGATCAATTACAAGAAAAATGAGGTGGCTATTATTAAAAAGAATTGTCTCATTTTGATCTGTCATTGATGATCTTAGCCACCAATTAAAGTTCTGCCATTCTCATTTTTCAGGTTTTCTTGGATGTGGTGGAGAGTGTTAACATACTTGTCAATAGCAATGGGCAAATAATTAGGTCTGATGTTGTTGGGGCACTGAAGATGAGAACATATTTGAGGTTTGTGCTTTATTGAGTTTCAGCCTATTGAGATGAGCTGCTAGCTAACTAGGTTGGCAATTAGCTTTGCGGCTTGATGAATGACTTAGCTTTCTGGTTAAATAGGAATACAAAATAGGAGAATCAAGACTCCTTGACAACAAAAGAAACAAAAAAGGCAAACGAAAGGTTAAACAAGTATCTTCATCCCTTAAATTTATTTGAAATTTTAAATTAGCCTTTTAAGTTTGGTATGAGCCAAAATGGTCCATTAACTTACATATCATCCCATAAAAGCCCCTTTTTAATGATTTTTTTCAAGGTACAATTACAATTTCTCCTTCGAATTATTAAAAATGCAAGTGACCCCTTAATTCATTACTTTTATTGCAATGAACTCTTCACCATCTAAATTGGACTAGTTATATAAATCTTCTTAAATACCCTTCCGATTATTGAAATTTTAACATCTATTTTACTTTCTCAAATCTACACAATTTGACACTTTCCTTGTCATGTTACTTTCAATATTTGCTACTTTTTTCTTTCCTTTTTTTGTTTACAGTCTTAAACACTGTGATTTTTGTGTTCTTTTTTGTTATTTTGTGATATTTGCTCTGACCCTGACTAAAAAAAAGAATTAGGAGCTTATTTCCCCCCACTTTCTATTGTTTTCAATGTATAAATTATATTTACCACAATTCAATGTTACCATGTGCTATGCAATATTGCAACGATGCACCATCTGATGTCAACAACTATGGTTGTATCCTGTGTAACATAATTTTGAGGAATGAAATTGAAATAGACAATTTCCTGTATACTGAATTACTGATAACACATAGTCACATGTTGCTTTATTCACTTGGATTCCTGATGTGTTCTTCACGAACTGGTGCCAAGCATGTGTGTCCATTACCCACCATTGGACTCACTGCACTGATAATAAAATGACAGTTAAAAATGGTTAGGATATGTTTGCTGTGAAGAAACTATTAATCTAACCAACTTCAGTGCTACTGATAAAATATTTTCCCGAAAACTTGGATGTCACATTTTTAGCCTATCCAATGCAGTGGTATGCCTGAGTGTAAGCTTGGCCTCAATGATAGAGTACTATTAGAGGCACAAGGAAGGGCAACCAAGGGAAAGTCAATTGATTTGGAAGACATCAAATTTCATCAGTATGTATGCTTGACTCTATTTCTTTTCTACGAGAATATTTTTCTATTCTTAATGCTAGTTCTCAAACTATATATGGATGTTTGATGAAGGTGTGTTCGCTTGGCCCGATTTGAAAATGATCGAACAATTTCATTCATACCACCTGATGGATCGTTTGATTTGATGACATATAGGCTCAGTACACAGGTTCATCTTCTCTAGAAATGAAATATCTTCCTTTTCATGTTGGGTGTGATATGTGTGTGTGCACGTAGAGAGGCAGAGAGAGGGGGCCTAAGGAAGAAAAAAGAAATTTTTATTCCTAGTGTTAATATCACCACCTGATTTCAGGTTAAGCCTTTAATTTGGGTGGAAGCTCAAGTTGAAAGACATTCAAAAAGCAGAATTGAGATTATGGTAAAAGCCAGGAGTCAATTCAAGGAACGTAGGTACTTAGATTTCTTCCCTCTTTATTTCTGTTCCTCCCCCCCTCTTTTGCCTGAGGGAAGATGGTAGAATTGCTTCTTCTCAATTTACATTCTGAAAGATGCTTGCACTAGATTTGAGACTAGCCTAAACTCTTTTGATTTGTGGAATTTGGTTTACAGCACTGCCACAAACGTTGAGATTGAGTTGCCTGTACCTGCTGATGCAACAAACCCAAATGTCCGGACTTCAATGGGATCTGCTACTTATGCCCCCGAAAAAGATGCATTGATCTGGAAAATAAGATCCTTCCCAGGAGGCAAGGTATGAATTGACTTATAAGTGGCACTTTATCCTTACTTAAAAACAATATATAACGTCAACTTGATTTTGATTGATTTTATGTTATTTTCTTCATTTGTATTTCAGGAATACATGTTGAGAGCAGAGTTTCGTCTTCCCAGTATAACAGCTGAGGAAGCAACCCCCGAGAGGAAAGCTCCTATACGTGTGAAATTTGAGATACCATATTTCACTGTTTCTGGGATACAGGTATTTTTATGCAGACGTGATTTTTTTCCTAAGGTTCAGAGCTGCTACTCTATTTTAGTATTGGATATAGTGTTTACTTCCATGCCTCTCGGTCTGCCTGATTAAATTTAGATTTCAATATTCCATCCGTGCTAAAATATTGCAGTTGATTGGTGCCCTGCTATGTGTGATGTTAGAACTCATGTCAGCTATCGTGTAGATTATCATGACAGATTTGAGTGTAAAATGTTGAACTAGATAAATCAATTATGGTTCAAATATGGTTTCCACGGTTGCAGTTTGAGAAATTTACAAGGATTTAGAGGAAAAAATTGCCCAGGCTAAGGATAAGGAGTAGAAGCAAACTTATATCGTCTTGTTGAAGTAGTATTTGAATTACGTTTGTAAAAACCTTATGAAGTGCGCCGGACCAGGCCATCTGAACAAAACATTAGTAGCCACATGATATATTTTTATGCAGGGAATTGTTTATGACATAAAAATGTCATGGAGTTTAAAATATAAATAACCAATTTGATCAAAACAGTAACAACCTTGTAAATGTTTTGGTTTCGCAGGTAAGATATCTCAAGATTATTGAGAAAAGTGGGTATCAAGCACTACCGTGGGTGAGATACATAACAATGGCTGGAGAGTATGAACTAAGGCTTATTTGAGATCTTTTTATCTTGGATTGGTATTTTGAATTTTGAATTCCACCAAATAATTGTGCCATCTTCAAATATCAATGACTTCGAACTGGTGGATGGGGAGAGGGCAGAGGAAGGTTATTTTGAAACCCGGCTTAAATGAAGAATTTTATTTGACCTACCATCTCTATCTCGAAAAGTTTGTAAGTTAGTTGTCTAGAAAGTTCATGTCAATTGATGAATTCACCATTTGTAAGTCAAAACTCCTTTTAGTCTTTTTTGGTCATATCTGTATTGTATTGGAAAATGTTTTTTTTTCATTTTTTTCCCCTCTTATGGTTTTTTATTTCACTTTCTGTCCATCTTTTCCTTTGCTTTCAAAATGTAATTTGATTTCCACCTGTAAGGATTTTTGCATTGCCAAGATTGATCCTTTTCTTTCTTTGGTCCATACAAATAGAAGCCCAAAGGCTAAACTACAGAGCAGGGCTTGAGAAAAGAAGTAAACTACAAGGCCCTGCCCCTTCAATAGAGAAGGCCCAAAGTAAGAGAAAAACAACACGGAGGCACACCCATGAGGACCAAATTGAACATTTTGAAATATAATGGATCAAATCATCAAAATGAACATTAGAGCATATATTTAGGACTAAAATGATCTTTTGACAGTTTGTCCTTTTTTCAATGTTATGAAACCCTGACCGGATGGTCGAACCGATCCGACTGGGACCCAAGTGTGAAGACAACTTGGTTTGAACCATTGGATCGCTTTGAATTGCCCAAAACCGCTTCGAACCGGATTGATTTAGGTTGAACCGTAACCCGGATCGATTTTTAGAAAATCGGTCAGATCATTATTTTCTATGAAAAAATTATTTTTTTAAGCTTTTTTTTTGTTGGTTTTGTGGACCAAATATAAAAAATTAATATGAAACTCAATATAAAATATTGTAAACCTATTAAAATAGAAAAAAAAACTCAGTTT
>QANZ01026898.1:66373-77539 GCA_003254925.1 Chamaecrista fasciculata | reverse complement strand
ACACATAAATAAAATGATTGGCCCTAGGGCACAATCTCCATCAGTCAGTACTTTAATTCAGTATAAATTCACAAATCAAATAGTAAATTTTCTCAAATAGGGGTTCTGTGGTTTGCTCCGTTAACAAAAGGGCCCTGTGGTTTGGCCCATTTTCAGATAGGGTCCCTGTGGTTTAAAAAGTGTCAAATAGGGGGTCTGTGGTTTGCTTCGTTAACAAAAAGGGTCCTAGGTATATTTTCGTCCAAAATTTAACGGAAATTTTGGCTAGTTTATAAGTATGATGAATATGAATTTCTGGGAAAATGAAGATGAAGATGTTCAAATGGGTTTTGAAGAAGAAGAGGACGATAGGGTTTTTTTTCTTTGTTCGGGTAAAATTGATAAAAATTTCAATTTGTTTATTTTTCTTACACTTTGATTCTATTATAATAAGAAAATGACTTAAGTGTAGAAAAGAAATCTTGTTGGGGGAGTGAACTATAATTTAAGATGCAAGAGAAACTAAACTTAATGGTGAAATTTCATTTATTATTATGAAACTTTTCTTTTTTTGTCTCAAAGTCCTTCTCTCATCAAATAGGGAGTCAAACGCATAAAGTTTAATAATTAGGGTCTTAAAATAATATTTTAGCCAAATTTTTTGTTAAAATTTGGACGTAAATATACCTCAGGACCCTTTTTGTTAACGGAGCAAACCACAGACCCCTATTTGACACTTTTTAAATCACAAGGACCCTATCTAAAAATGGGCTAAACCATAGGGCCCTTTTGTATAATTTACCCTAATTATATTTCATATAATTGTTAATTTATATTTCCTTTGTTAGGGGCAACATTTTTCTTTTGACCTCATATTTTTATGGGTATTTTAGAATCTATTTCAAGCTCACATGTCTCTTCCAAGTATTTTCTTACTTTGTGAAGGTTCATGTTATAGATGATCCACATAACATAATTAATTTGAGAAGATGCTTGGTCACCATCGCATGATAGTCTATCTACACAATTGGCAAGGACGGAGATGAGTAGAAAAGTTCAAAACTTTGCCAAATCCTTTGTCTTTTATATTTTTAAGATATAAATTAAAGAGCAAAATACAGTTTAGAATCCTATGGTAAGGGCCGGTTCCATTTTGGTACCTTGAAAGACAAAACTTGACACTCGACTACCTTGAGGTTTGCACTGTTAGCACTTTGATACCCTGTGGTCACTTTCTGTGCGGTCCCCACGGGTTAAGATAATGCTATGTGCGGTCCCGATGGGTGGAATAAGCTGTGTGCGGTCCCCACAAGTTGAGATAATGTTGTGTGCGGTCCCGATGGGTGAGATAAGCTGTGTGCGGTCCCCACTGGTTGAGATAATGTGATATACATGTGATTGAGCTTTGAATTGATTTTTGAATCTTAGTTTGCATGGAAATTTTGAGTTAGTTGTAAAGTGATGATTCATTATTGATATTGGGTGAATTTTAATCTTTGATATATAGTCTGAATGATATTGGTCGAATTACTTCTGCGTTGTTGGTTATCCTACGTGTGGATGCCATTGAGGTAAACGAATGAGACTTCATTTTAAATCAGTATTTTTTTTTAAAACTATTTTTCTTTACAGATTACTTATGCTTAAAATAGTTTTTACAAAGCTTGATTCCTAATATGTCTACGCGTATGACTAATAAACTTATATTATTACTCAATTTCTAATCCCTCATGAGGTCTTCTCTTACTTGATATGCCTAAAGAATTTAATTATAAGCTTTTGTGAACTATAAATCTTGGGTTGATTTAAATACTTTATCATATTAAACGTCGACTCTAGTAAGGAAGTTCAATAAAAGGTTTCGTCACTCGATTTTCCCTCCCAAACTTGATTTTTACAAAGCTATATATCCTTGTTACTTTGTTGACTAAACTTCATATTATTCTCAATTAATCTTCGAAGAATGTTTTCTTAAAAATTCCTTAATTCCAAAAGATTTTCTTAAACCGGTGGTTGTTCACATATTGTAATTCCTTTAAAGGTTCGACAATAATTTCTTCTCGAATTGTTTCATACCTTGTGATACGATTGAGGATCTAATCGCTACATATGTAAGCTCATTTAGTTGGATGAATGTTATTATAGATTGGTCATTGTTGATGAGTTTTGGGCTTTGTTGGTGAACCCATGATTGAGATGTGTTAGCCACTCGCTAAGTTGTAAAACTCACCCCCTTCCATTTATTTATTTTTAGTTGCATGTTTAGCAGGTTTGAAGTGTCGGGGTAGGTGATGTACTGTTAGCAAGCGAAACACACATTGTTCGTGTGTGCGAGGTGGTACTCTATATTATTGAACTCCAAAGTTGCTCTACAAATCCACAGGTAGGATGTTCGCTTTTATAAGATTTGTTATGATGAATTATAAATGACAATATCATTTATGTAATTTTAATTTAGCATATGATTTCTTTTAAGTGTAGGCTTACGGGTAGGGGTGTTCGTCGGGCGGTTTGGGCGGTTTGAAAGGATTTTTCAAACCAAACCAATGATTAAATTTCATTCATCAAACCAAACCAAACCAAACCAATAAAAAGCGGTTTGGGCGGTTCGGTTTGAGCGGTTTGAAGGTAATTTATTGTTAATTTTGTCACTAATGTACTAATAAAAAAAATATACAGTTATTCTCATAACTTACTAAAACACTAATAAGAAAATAAATATTATCCCTATATATAGTATAGAANATATATATATATATATTTATATGAAGGTGCAAATATTTTCAAACATGTAAATATATTTTCAATGTTGAATATTGTATGTATGAGTAATAGAGTATGACAAGGCCAAAAAAAAATAAAGTATGAGTTACCTAATGAGAATATGAGGTATGTGTATATATATATAAGTAAATAAGAGTTTTAGCGGTTTGGCGGTTTGGTTCGGTTTGTGCGACTTTCAAACCAAACCAAACCGCTCATCTATCGGTTTGGTTCGGTTTCACCTTCGGTTCGGTTTGGTTTGGTTCGGTCGATCGGTTTGGTTCGGTTTTGAACACCCCTACTTACGGGGTGTGAGGTTTTCCTTGCATTTCGTGCCGGTCACGCGCCTAGGTTTTGGGTCGTGACAATTTATTAGGCTTGATTCAAAATTAGTTACTAATATTTTTGTTTTATATATGAAGACTCTCTTTAGTTTATACAAAATACAGGGAAGAATGTATGTGAATAAAAAATTTATAGTTTTATTTCTTTTCTACGGGATATATAGAATTCTATTGATAAGAAGTTGAATCAGGTATTTTTTTAATTTCTTCCATCTCGAGTTTGGTTTGTCTAAACATAAGTGGTTTCTTACTTCCGCTATGTCAATTTGATTCGGCTTCTTATCATTTATATTTTACATATCCATTACATATAAAATAAAACTATTAATTTTTTATTCACATATATTCTCCCTTGTATTTTGCATAAATTAAACAAGTCTTCATAAAAAATAAAAATGTTAGAAATTAGTTTTCAATCAAGCCTAAAAAACAATTGACAACAAGTATGCCAACATGGTTTTGCATAAAGTAGAGAGAGCCTCAACATATCAAATATAGATAATATTTTATTACTTTCTTGAAAAAAGATGGACAAATGAAGAAATTACATTATGAGACATAATAAGCTTAGAGGCCTTGATTTGCTATGCAAGTATGTTTCTCTTTTTAATTATATTTAATTTTGCTAAATGCAACATTGAAACTTGATTTTGTAATTAATAAAAATTTGCTTTTATATATGTATATGTTAAGGAAGTGAAATGTGTAATAAATGTCGGAAGGAGATAATTGTTTCAATATGTAAAAAATAAGAAGAAAGTCCAAAAGAGGCTATAGAAGCATGTTGGCAAAGTTATGATACCTCGTGTTTTTACATTTAGGCCAAAGTCCTTTGTTGATCCCTAATGTTTGCTTGAAATTTTGTTTAGGTCTCTAATGTTTTTTCGTCCTGTTTTAGTCCCCCAAGTTTCCAAAAAGTTTCACGGTTAGTCCTTGGCCAACTTCTATCATCTTTTTAATGTTTAAAATAAAGAAAAAAGTGCTTTTCATACACCAAAAACTTTTCTTTTTTGTGTTAAGGTCCTTTCTCTTTTGTAATAGGGATCAAAATGCAATAAAAAAATAAAATAAATCTTAAATGTATAAAATCCCTCTCCTCATTCATCAATTTTCTTCTACCTCTAGAACCTATAGATCTCTTCCCCACCACCACCACCACTACTCCTACCCTCCTCTTCCACCATCATCTTGTTCTCCTCCTCTTTTTTGTTCTTGGTCTTTTTCTCCCTCCTTTTTAAAGTCCTGTGACGCCTCCTCCTCTATAATCGATCGTGCGTTTGTGGCGGGGTTGTCATTGGCGGTCGGAAGAGGAGGCGTTGGCAACAAAAGCGAAGATGAAGATGATGGTCTTGGTCGGAAGAGGAGGCGTTGTCATAGGCTTCATGTTGTTCATGGAACAAAGTGAAATTACATTAATGAAATGTGATAATTAGTTAAGTGTCTTTCAAATGTGATCGCTTATGACATTAGATAATTTGGGCAATCAAAAATGTGATTGACCCTTCTATGGCATTGTTCAGTACTTATGCCCATAGGGACACTTATGCTCTTTCATTTTCTACAATGAAAAAAAACTTAAGTAATTAACATCACTATAATTAATTCAATATAACTAGCTCAAAAATTATATTTATGTTTAATTGATTCTTTATACTTACAGGAACTTTGTCTTCTCCTTACAGATGTTATTAATCTTTAATATGTGAGTTAAAACAACTGAGGAATGACTTTTTCTTCACAATACTTAAAATTGATCCGTACTTGCAACATGTTTACATAATGTGATGCCATAATTAATTGATTTATTATGAAACATACAAGTTCAATTTAGGTCAAAATCTCAAATTGGTCCCAAATGTATGTGGTAGATTTTAAATTAGTCCTAAATGTTTTACTTGTTTCAGATTGGCCTTACATGATTTCATAATTTCTCAAATTGATCCCAAACAAGTAAAATATGTTTTCATATCTCTCTCGTTCCAAGTTCAAATGCGACGAATTTAGAGTAACACATTGTTTTTAACGAGTATTTTATCTATCCAATTAGACCATGAACAAACGATGTCAAATTGGATCTTGAAAGTGTCCCACTAGTTTCACGGTAAAACAGACAAAGTTGGTCATTCCTATCTTGTTTTAAGCCCGAATGCGATGATTTGGGAACTATTTTTCTTTGTCTAGTTTACACCGTCAGGAAAAGAACTCAAATCGCCTCCCAAAAGTAGGTTCAGGACCAATTTGAGAAATTATGGAAACAAATAGGATTAATTTTATACAAATTAAATACTTAGGAATAATTTAAAATCATTTGGGATGAATTTAAAGTTTTGACCTTTTGTTTATGAAATTCAAAGAATAGTTCTAATATATTTGTTGATGAAAGTTGGCATTCATAATTGAGTGAATTACGTACTAATATTATATATATTATTTCTTTTATACCTCATGGTTGTTATATTGTATGTTACACGACATGTTAAGCTCCCATTTTAATATTTTGTAAATGTTGGGTAAAATGATTTTAGTATTTTACTAGTTCCAATGGATACTTTATGATCAATATCACAACAAGTGACTTCATCAAGAAATACACTTTTATATTGAGTAAACTACTAAATTGGTCCCTGGATTATTGACTCGCTGACAGATTGGTCCCCGAATTTAGAAAATTGACAAATAAGTCCCCGAATTTTTCTAACGAGTCAAATAGGTCCCCGAATTTTTCTAACATTTGTCAAATAGGTCCTTTTGTTCGGGGACCTATTTGACTAACGTTAGAAAAATTCGGGGACTTATTTGACTCGTTAGAAAAATTCGGGGACCTATTTGTCAATTTCCTAAATTCGAGGACCAATCTGTCAGCGAGCCAATAATCCAGGGACCAATTTGGTAGTTTACTCCTTTTATATTTTAAGTGCCAAGTGCCGACTTTTGTATATCCTTGTATGTATTCAATAATTTTCTTTTTTTTTTTTTTAAAAAAAAAACAGAGGAAGACAACACCACCTTTGATAAAATTAGAAATAAGAACCGTTGCTTTTGTGTGCCTAAAACTTCATTTCTTTTTATTTTCGAGAACTGATGAATAAATTAATAGTTAAATTTAGAAACCAAAGAAGCAAAAGATGGAAGACCAAGGAAACAAAAAAACATAAATTGAATCTAAATTGATATTAACTTGCATTCCTCAATTTTGTTTTAATCATTTATTTGGGAATTAAATATATGTGTCAAATTAAAACCACTATATGTATATATATTTATTGGCCTTACAAATTGCGGTTAAGATTACGGAATTGCATTAATGCCTTTATTGCAGTTACGAATGTTACAATATAAATTGCACTCATCTCTGTGTTTCAAAGGGTGCCTAATATTATGTGAGGCATAAAAGGTATTACAAATTGATCTTAGCATTAGTGCATTTCTCATTGCGCATAAATTTTGCTATGTTAATTATATATAGTGTACAAGTAGAAAGTTTATTACATAATATGGAAGTCAATAATTATGTGAGAAATATACTGACATAAAGGTATTACATGGTGATCAAGCATTATGGCCTATGTACGTAGTGCTCTTTGATGGTTGCTATGGTAAAAAAATGGACCCTTGCCTTTGAGCATTCGGTGGTTGAATAGATTCAAAGTGTTGATATTCTGACACTCTCACGGACCTGCATTTTAAGTTATTAAATTATATATAGAGATAATGATGATAAAATTTATTAAATTATTAATAAATACTTAATATTGCTTTGCTTACTCAGTAAAATGGGCCACACGAGCCTGCTCAATCCCAATCGGCATCGTGATTTGGGGCACGTATGGATAACTTTCTAGTGGACTAGAAAATATCGTGCTGCCATAGAAAAAGATTGATTCATTATATATCATTATTTCTATAGAAGATTTCAAATAAGGGTTCAATCACGTTTTGACACACTAGAATAGCAATAAAATGTATAAGGAAGAGGAAAATTACCTTGTTTGAGTTTTGTTGTCACATCTTTGAGTTGTTTGGATAAAGGTCTTTGCTTCAAGTAATGAAATTTTTTCATTATCAACACTTCATAAAATTCTCCAAATAGCTTTAGTTTTGGTACTCTGGTCTTTTTCTTCTCAAAATAAAATTCATCCATCTCCTGCTTTTTCTTTCTTATCTTATTGGTTTTCTTATTGTAAGAATTTGCTGCAGAACAACTTCTAATTAAGTCCTTCATGCCTTTGGTAGCTTGAAAACTTAATGCATTGTATTTCCTACATTTACTTTAACCAAAAAAAAAAAAACACTGTCCATTTCAATATTATATAAAGTGGAAGTTGAAGAGTTTGTTGCACATTGTTTGCACAACATCTATCATATGGATAAACGATACTTATAAGTCATTAACTCAAACCAATCAAGGGAACTATATACTAATAAAAACAATTAATTTGTTAAAAAAAAATAATACTACTTGATAACTGTTTAAATCTCATCATTAGACAAAAACGTGTTTGTCACAACATAAAAGAAAGATTTACATTGTAAAAGATGTAAGGAATATGATACTAACATTAATGTGGTTTAGCATGAATTGAAAATGATTGATTGAGAAATTAAAGACAATGGAAATGGGAGGCAAGGTATATATGATACCACTAAAAGAAAACAGTTTGTGACAGAACTTGTGGCAAAATGTGCAACAATTTTTTTTAAAAAAAAAATATTAAAATCGATCGACAAGATTTATTTTGAAAAACTAGTTATTGAAAGCGTACACGATACTTAGTCTCTTTGATTTATAGCAAAAATGTAAAATATCCTAAAAAGTCTCTCAAAGAAAGTTACCCTATATATACTAATTATAGAAATCAATATGTATATTGCTAAACTTTTATTAAAATTATTAAACTTAAATAAAATTAAATTAAATAAAAAGCAATAAAAGCATTAGTTTAGGAAGAAAATAGAAATGAACCATAAAAAGCAATAAATAAATATAATTAAACAAAAATTAAAAAGAAATCAAATAAAATAAACTAATAGAGAGAGAGAGAAAGAAACCTTACCTCTTGAGGCGAGAAAATATGAAATAACTTTGAGGCTCTATCTTGAGAGGCAGTTGATGTAAGCTCTTTCAAGGTTTAGTATATGTTGGGAGAAGAAGCGGAGATCTATTTATAGATAGATGATAGAAGAGTGCTTGTAAGTCTATTCGATGTGGGACATCAAACATTCAATTGTATGTAAAATCACAAAGTAGCATAACGTTATGAACATGCTTTCCTTCATCTATTGGGCTTTTTTCTTATTTTCTATATAGAAACAATTATCTCCTCAATTCCTCTGATATTTATTACACATTTCTCTTCCTTAACAGTACATATATAAATGTCAATTTGTATTAATTACAAAATCTAATTTCAATACTGCATTTACTAAAATTAAATAGACAAACATACTAACACAACAAATCAAAGCCTCTTAACATGTTCTATCTCTTTATATGTAATTTCTTCATTTGTCCTTTTTTTTTCAAGAAAGTAATAAAATATTGATATTTGATATATTGAGGGTCTATTTACTTATGCAAAAACGTGTAAGCGTACTTGTTCCCAAGTATTTTTATTTTATATGAAGACTTCTTTAATTAATATAAAATACAAGGGAGAATGTATGTGAATAAAAAGTTAATAGTTTTATTTTATATGTAATGGATAAATAAAATTTAATTGATAAGAAACCGAATCAGATTTACATAGCGGAGCAAGAAATTTGTGAAAAAAGGTAAGATTTACAACAAGTACGGCAACATGTTTTTTGCACAAAGTAGAGAGAGTCTCAATATATAAAATATTAATAACTCCTTATTACTTTCTTATAAAAGGTGTACAATTGAAGAAATTACATAAATAGAGACAAAACAAGCTAAGAGGTCTTGATTTGCTGTGTTAGTATGTTCCTCTTTTTTTTTTTTTTTATGGAAGTATGGGGGCGTTTGGTACACGGATTTAAAAATTAGTAATTAAATGCAATATTGAAATTGAATTTTGTAAGTAATAAAAACTTACATTTATAGTTAAGCAAGTGAAAAAGTGTAATAAATGCTAGAAGAATTGAGGAGATAATTGTTTGAATAATAAGAAGAATTTAAAAAGAAAGTCCTGTAGAGGCTAGAGCAGCATGTTCATAAATAATCAAAAATTCAAATGCAATGTTAATTTAAGTTGGTATGAAAAAAAATTAATTTGTCCGCCGAAGAATTAAAATGGAATAAACTACTAAATTGGTCCCTGGATTATTGGCTCGCTGACAGATTGGTCCCGGAATTTAGAAAATTGACAAATAGGTCCCCGAATTTTTCTAACGAGTCAAATAGGTCCCCGAATTTTTCTAACATTTTTCAAATAGGTCCTTCTGTGCATGTTATTCGGGGACCTATTTGACTAACGTTAGAAAAATTCGGGGACCTATTTGTCAATTTCTTGAATTCGGGGACCAATCTGTTAGCGAACCAATAATACAGGGACCAATTTGGTAGTTTACTCAATTAAAATGATACTATAATTTTTAATATACTTTTGGAAAGGGTTTGAATGTGCAATAGGGTTTCTAATTAATTTATTAAACATGAAAAAGAGTTATCACATTGAAAATGATGAACAATGAGAGAGGCGTGATATTGTGTTGTGGACCCATAGCTGAAGCAAAAAACTAATACATATCATATTTCTAATGCATAATTGAAAATTAATTTAAGCGAGAAAAATGTGAACCATGAAGGAACGAGGAAGGAAATGTGAGACAGATACAATATATATGTCAAACATTGTGACTAGTCACATTTCTTTTGTTTGATAAAAAATATAAAGGAAGAGTCTTCAAGTGCAAAAAGTTAAACAATTAATGAGAGTGCACTGAACGTAATTGAAGAAAAATAGTGACAACTCAATAACTTGAATAAAGAAACATGTGAGATAAAGTACCCTAAATCATTACATAATATAGTTGGAAAAAATTACAGACAAATCATAATTTCAACCAAGTTGTATTTTGTACACAAGGGCCCAATCACGTTTAAATAGACTAGATCTCATAAGGAAGGACTACTAACGTTTTGAGAGCTTAGATTAGGTTTAATGGAATGACTACTAACCTTTTGAGAGCTTAGATTTCAAGATATATCATTTATAACTAAAGCATTGAACAAAAAAAAAAACAGAATTCACAGACACCTTAAAGATCATCATGTTACTTCTGCATAGTCTTCCAAAAATTATGGTACTCATTGTCTATATGAAATCATTCTCATCTAAAGCATCAACACACAACTGTCATTTCACTAATCCTCTCTCTAAGCATGACTTCTTTTTTCATTGATGGAAGCATAGGATTCATCATCCACTACTCTCATTCTTGAAGCATGTATGTTTCTACGATTGCGCTATTTTGTAAAACTTTATTTCCTTTACCTCTCTCATTCATTGAAATTCCATTGTTGGCACTTGGCACTAGTAAAATCAATTTACTCACCATTTGCAAAATATTAAAATGTGAGGTTAATACTTAATATGTCGTATAAAACCCGCAAACATATACAATATAGCTACCAAGAGGAATAAAAATCACAATATATAATAATAAGTATATATTTCACTCAATTAAGAATGCCAACTATCATCAACGTATAGGTTAATTAGAACTATATATTCTTTAAACATATGAGCGCATTATATAGGCATGTTGCAAATATCCAATCTATTTATTGTGAAGTTAAGTCATTCATCAATTGTTTTACTCACAATAACTTAAAGAATTAATTAAACATAAGGACACTTTTTGAACAAATTATTACATGCCATTGGCAAGAAGGCTCTCACGCCTCTCGTCACTCTCATCAGTCCACACGGTTTTCATTTCTATCTTGAGCAAATTATTCACTTTTGTGTACCCATTGGTAGAAGAAAGAAATATGAACATGAATCACGCTTGGACAGACCAAATTTCATAAAAATTGCCAATAATCACGTTTTGACAGACCAAGTTATGTGATATCATATAACTGAATCATGGAACATGACATATCACAATGCTT